>PVKM010008839.1:0-20064 GCA_004027735.1 Carollia perspicillata
GCTCCTTGCTTTTCAGTGGGATGCCTTCTACAGTTTTCCTGTGGTCACCAAGGGAAGGAAGGCAATCTATGTCACCATGTGGATGGTTTCAAAATCTGTATTCCAAGTTAAGGAGCCTAAACCTGTAAGTTACCTAGTAGGAACAGGTGACAGAATCAATAAAGATGTACATTTCTAGAACACATATTTTTACTTTTAATCTATACTTTTACATTTTCAAATATTATTAGGCCTACACAAATCCACAAAGTAAGCGTTTTTCCATTCTTAACTTACCATTATCCTAGTTTCTTTTATTATTTTGCATATATTTAGTGTTTCTTGTGTTTCCAGGCTACTAATTCAAACTAATTTGCTTATAGCCACATTCCAATTCCTTCAAATCCTAGGAATACCCCCTGAATAAAAAGATAGCACATGTCTAATTTCCTTTAGACCCAGGGCTTGATTCTTACTGGTATTATACATACTTTTCCCAACTTCCAGACCCATGAGCCATGACCCAATGTTTCTTTCTAAGGAAGGCATCTGCTATTCCTTTATTCCTTTATCTTTGAGTGACTTTTAATTATTTTCAAAATCAATTTGTGGTCTTCATTGTCATAAACTAGGACTATTGAGAAACAAGTGTGGAAAGGTTACACTCACATGCTGACTTTCCTCAGAGCTGAGTCCACAGCAGAATGTTGATGGTGCCATGTCTTTAGAGGCTGCTCTTCTGCAGATCCTTGCTGATTGTTGTCTAATTGGCAACTTGGTCTGAGGAACCTGGAAGGGTCAATTTTTTTTGTGTGTGAATACCACTCAGCCACAGAAATGTTTGCTTTGGGGATTTATAATGAAAGCCATGAATTGCAGAAAATCACCATTTTATTTTCAGATTACCTAGTTACAAAACAGAGCTACTTTGGCCTTGTTGTTCTTCATGCTATCAACGATGCTGGGCAAACACTGTTTGTCCTAAGGTCCTCGGGCATGACAGGCCCCTTGCTTTTTTATTGTGGTAAAATATACATAACATTTGCCATTTTAACTGTAATTAAGTGTACAATATTGTGAAATTAAGTGCATTTACTTTGTTGTGCAACCATCCCCACCATTTTCCCAAACTAAAATTCTGTCCCATTAAACAATAATTTTACATTCCTTCTTTCCCCAGCTCCTGGCAACCACTCTTCTCCCTTCTGTCTCTATGAATATGACTATTCTAGGGACCTCATGTAAATGGAATCATACAGTATTTGTCCTTTTGTGTCTGGCTTATTTCACTTAGCATAGTGTTTTCAGGATTTATCTATATTGCAGCATGTGTCAGATTTTCCTTTATTTTTAAGCTAACATTATAAATTACATAATATAAATAAATAATATAATATATACAATATTTTACTGCTACATTGTATGTATATACCACATTTTGTTTATCCATTCATCAGTAGATGGACACCTGGTTTGCTTCTACCATTTGGCTTCTGTAAACAATGCTGCTGTGAACACAGGTGTACAAATACGTATTTGAGTCCTTGCTTTCTTTTCTTTTGGAACATATGGTAATTCTATTATATTTTTGAGGAATCTCCACGCACTATTTGACAGTGGCTACATCATTTTACATTCCCACCAACAGTGTGCAAGGGTTCCAAATTCTTCACATCCTATCAACACTTGTTTTCTGTATTTTTTTCTTTAATAATAGCCATCCTAATGGACATGGAGTAGTACTTCATTGTGGTTTAGATTTGCATTTCCTTGATGAGGAGTGATGTTAAACATCTTTTCATGTGATTGTTGGCCGTTTGTCTATCTTAGATTAATTTCCATTGTTCATTTTTGAATCAGATTGTTTGATCTTTTTTGTTAGTTGTTAGGCCCTTTGCTTTTGCAGACTAGAGGGATAGTGAAAACAGTTCTGCCAGTGAGTCAATAGATATCTCCTAACCTCTATAGGTGCAGGACTGTCTAAGCAGGTGCTCCATTTTGTTCACATGACAATGTCTATGGCAGCTTCCAAGCAACAAGAATTGATATTTTCTTGCAGCTGAGTCACCTGAAATTTACCAAGGGATTTGCAGAGGTGCAAACAAGATTGTGGGAAGCAAGGGAGCAAATGAATCCCCACATAAATCAGCAAGAAAGCTCTCTGATCAGAAAACCCCCCTTCCCCTAGCACAACAGCCTTCTGGGCCCTAACTTTAGTCTTCAGATACAATCTAACTATCAGGAAGAAAGTAGCACCCCCAGAACAAAACACACTCTGGCACTTAGGGCTCTTCCAGATAAAAGCTTACATTTTTTTTAACATTTCTTTGAAACTGGGGACTTAACATGATTTAAGCTCATGTAAAGCCATCGTTAACATCACTCTTCTTCCACCACTATGCGGGACCTTTACTCCACAGCTCTCTAAACACAGATAATTGCCATGGTAACCATGGCATTACCGACTCTCACACATATACTTGTACCTTCCTTAAAGAAACACAGAACATGACAGTGTAGAATTGAACCAGTAAATCATCTGAATGTTTTTTATTTGTTGTTATATAGTTGTCAGACTTTTGAGAAGAACTGGACATTGTCACCTGCTGTCAATTGTACTTGGAAAAGGAGATGTTTGCCCAGGCCCTTTGACATACTGCCAGAAAATAGAGTCTCATTTGTAACATTGTATAAGAAATGACCGATAGGTTTCTATATTGTTAGGATCAGAAGACTTTCACAGCAGAAAATGTCATTAAGAACACAAAGTACTAAACAGTATAGATTTTTGTATGACATCTTCTCCGGGTTGCTGACTACCCTAAAGTTGGTAAAAGTTTGCACAAGCATGCTTTTTTTGTAGTCTCTAATTTTATCCTTGCCTATATTTGTGAACATGCACAACAATTTTGTTGTGCCTTCAAAAGTCTGCTTTTTTCTTGACTGTGTAAACAAGTATTTTATTGCCCCATAAGTATAGGATGAGTGGTCAGCAGAATGAAACCCATATGACACTTTCATCAAGAGGCATCTCCAAGCATCTTCTGGGGCACTGGGAGTACAGTAAAGATGATTAAAGAACAGTGATTACAAGTTTTCGGCAAGCCACTTGCAGTTGGCTTTGAGTGTTTCACAATATTTGATCCATGTCTGAGAAGAAATTTCTCTCTGTAATTGTACATATGATGAGGACCCACTTTTCTTCTAGCTAATGAAAGGTAGCTCTGATGCCTCCATCAGGAAGCACTCTGTCTCTGGAATACTCATGTTTTGATGGGCGAGAAGGAAGGACCCTCTCCTGTTTGCTTGTTTTCTTTTAAATTAAGAGTTGTAATAAATCAAAGGCAACCAATGTAACAGCAGAACATTTCATAGTTACACAGCAGTGAAGATGAACTTGAGCAGTGCATGATAAATGTTTCTCTTTGCTTAGATTGTAATGCCTCCAAACCCTTAAACTCCCACAGCAATATGGAGAGACCTTCCTAAGGTCTTATTCTTAGCCTGAATATTCATTATTTTAATTTATAAGATACAGCCCCTTGGTTTCAAGGACAGCCATGCTATACTTCTGTAGAGAGTAGGCAGAGATAATGCTGGAATGAGAAACTTTTTAAAAAAATCTGGTGAATACATTATTTGCCTTCCAAATCTACCATGTGTGTACTTTTCTGTGTTTTCTATAATTTTTAAAAATATTTTTTAAAGATTTTATTTATTTATTTTTAGAGAGAGGGAAAGGGAAGGAGAAAGAGAGGGAGAGAAACATCAATGTGTCATTGCCTCTCCTGCGCCCCCCATTGGGGACCCGGCCTGCCACTCAGGCATGTGCCCTGACTGGAAGTCAAACTGGCAACCCTTTGTTTTGTAGGCTGCTGCTCAATCTATTGAGCCATGCCAGCCAGGGCTGTTTTCTGTAATTTAACTATAATTCTGCAAACCTGAATTCAATGGTATAAGAAATAAATTGGCAATCTCTTTACTAACCATGTAACTGTGTGGGGCATTAAGAACAGATGTGACATAAATCTGACCCTTCCACTGCTGAATTGTCAAAGAAGATGGTGCTTGAAATGCATCATAAGACAGTCTCTCTCTGAGCTGATCAGCTAACTGAATGCATTCTGCTTTCTTGTGCATAGGCTAGGGCAATCAGGGATGCTGCTTGGAGGACGTGACCTGAACAGGTGCCTGAAAAATCAGTAGAATTTGGAGAAAAGACCAAGTGATGACATGAGAATTCGGTTAGTTGATGGACATCTGTTTGAAGTAATCATTACTTGTTTCATCCAGCTTCCAATGCTGGATGACATAGAGACCTTCAAAGTTTAGTTTAGTTGGGAGTGAATAGAGGGGGAGTCAATTCAATTCAGACTAGGGAGATCAAGTTATCTAAGTTTCACACTTGCCTTGAACTCTCCTGGCATAGGGAAAGTATCTGTCCCCTGTCTAGAATGCCTGTTTACTAGATAATTCCTCTTCACCCTCAAGATCTCAGTTTAAACATTGCTTCTTAAGAGATACATTCCCTGATGTCTCTGGGAAGGTAAAAACCAACCCTTCCCTTATAAGCATTCACAATCCTTTGTACTGTCCTTTTAACTTGTGCTGCTATTTAATTATCTACATAGCCTTTATTAGACTGTGAACTCAGGAGGTCAGAGACTGTTGTCCAGTGGTGTTGAACCCTACATCTATAGTACCTAGTACTTAGCATGTGGTAGGATATCAACAATAAATACTGTTAGGGCAATCAAGTGAGATTATTCATGTATGAGAATGCTCTTCATGTATGGGTTACCTTTTCCTGATTCTTGTACCCTACCTGTTCCACAACTCTTTGGGGGTTGCCTTTATTTAGTTTTCATCAGTCTTCCATGCACTTTCCCTATGTTTTGTTTTCTGCAGTTTTGCCCTTTTTCAAGTGAATGATTGCTCTTAATGGCCAGAGCAAACCTCAAAAATGCAAATCTAATGATCATATTGCCCTCCACCGAAGGCAAAAATATCCTTGCGATATGGGTTCTGCTTTTCTGTCCTCTGAACACTTGTCCTATTACAACCTCCTAGACCCTCCTTCAGCTGTTGAACTCTCCAAGTTGGCTCATACTCCTCTGATTTCGCACCTGCTGTTCCTCTAGGCAGAGATGCCTTTGCTTTCCATCTTTTATCTGGAAAAATCATACTCATTCTCAAGATCCAACCTAAGTAGCTCTCTTCATTGAGACTTTCCTTATCAACTCTTTAGTTCTTTTTTGACCACCAGTAGTGCCAGGTAGATCGCTCTACTTTTTGCTCTTCTCACAATTATTTCTTTGCGTGTTTATTTCACTCATTACATTGAGTTTCTGGAGGGCACTCAGCATGGTGTTCATGCATAATCCCAATTTTATCTCCATCATTTAATAAAAGCTCTGTCAAAATATTTTGAATGAATGAATAAATAAAGAAAAATCTCTCATTGTTCTTACCCACATCTTAGAAATTTATTAATTTATTTTTAGGAGTGTCAGTTCCTTTCCTAAGTTAGATTTCAAGCATTTGGAGTTAGAAATTGTATCTTACAGTGTCATTATGAATCACTTTGTACTAATTGTGCATTATAAAAACCCACTAAACATTTGTGGATTGATTGAACACTAGAAAGTCAACCCTTAGAACATACATTTTATTCCATATAAAAAGATATATTGCTGGAAAAATACCAAAAATATAATTTGCTACATAGTCCTGTGCCAAATGTAATTTTTTAAAAAATATTTTATTATTGTTCAAGTACAGTTGTCCGCATTTACCCCCCAGAAATCCCTGCCATGCAAGCCATCCCCACCTTCCTCCCCTGATTCCACCCGCCCCTTGGTTTTGTCCATATGTCCTTTATAGTTGTTCCTGAAAACCCTTTCCCCCTTTCCTCCCATTATCCCCTCCCACTTCCCCTCGGATTATCTAATCAACAAAACAAACAAGCAGGCAAATGTAATTTTTATTAATATATCTCCAATCCTTCTTTTCAGAGGTTATTCCTTTCACATTCATGCACAAAATTCCAACGGAAGAATTTTTTATTTTTTGAAAGAGTATTTAAAAAAGTTATTGTTGACACTATTAGAGATGTTGCCATTTCAGACCCCTTTGCCTGCCTGCACCCATACCCTACCCTTTCCCTCTGGCTGTCACCACATCGTTGTCTGTGTCTGTAGCTAACTCGCATATGTTCTTTGGCCAATCCTTTCACTTTCTTCCATTTGGTCCCTCCTCCTCCATCCCCTCTCACTTCTGAAAGCTGTCAGTCTGTTCCATGTATCTGTTCCTCTGTTTCTATTTTGTTCTTCAGTATATTTTGTTCACTAGATTCCACATATAAGGGAGACCATATACTAGTCTTTCTTTGACTGGTTTATTTCACTCACCATAATACTCTTCAGGTTCATCCATTCTGTCGCAAGGGTAAAATTTCCTTGTTTCTTATGGCCCTGTACTATTCCATTGTTTAAATGTACCACAGGTCCCCCCTTCCCCCAACGCTCATCTGCTAATGGGCACTTGGGATGTTTCCAAGACTTGGCTATTGTAAATGACGCTTCAATAAACGTAGGGGTGTGTGCATTCTTTTGAATTGATGTTTTGGGATTCTTGAATTCAATCCAATTCCCAGAAGTGGGATTGCTGGGTCAAAAGGCAGTTCTACTTTTAATTTTTTGAGGTAACTCCATACTGTTTTTCACATTGTCTGTACCAGTCTGCATTCCCACCAGCAGTACACTAGGGCTCCTTTTTCTCCATATCCTTGCTGACACTTGTTGCTTCTTGATTTATTGATGATGGCCATTCTGAGAGGTGTGAGGTGATATCTCATTTTGGTTTTAATTTGCATTTCTCTGATGATTAGTGACATTGAGTATTTTTTCATATGTCTGTTGGCTATCTGTATGTCTTCTTTGGAGAAGTGTCTATTTAGGTCCTTTGCCCATTTTTTAGTTGGATTGTTTGTCTTCTTGATGTTGAGTTATATAAGTTCTTTATGTATTTTGGAAACTAACCCCTTATCAAATGTATTATTGACAAATATGTCCTTCTATACAGTGGGCTCCCTTTTTGTGTTGATGGTTCTTTTTCTGTGCAAAAGCTTTTTAGTTTAATGTAGTCCCATTTGTTTATTTTTATTTATTTCCCTTGCCCTCAGAGATATATTGATGAAATATTAATGTGAGAGACTCCTGGTATTTTACTGACTGTATTTTCTCCTAAGATGTTTATGGTTTCGCAACTTACACTTAAGTATTTTATCTATTTTGAATTTATTCTTGTTCATGGTGTAAGTTGGTGGTGTAGTTTCATTTTTGCGTGTGTACCTGTCTGATTTTCCTGACACAATTTATTGAAGAGACTGGCTTTATTCCATTGTGTGCTCTTGCCTCCTTTGGAAAATATTAATTGACCATAAAGATGTGGATATATTCCTGAGCTCTCCATTCTGTTCCATTAATCTATAGGCCTGTTCCTATACCAGTACAAATCTATTTTAATTACAATGGCCTGTAGTATAGTTTGATATCAGGTATTGTGATCCTCCAACTTTATTCTTCTCTCTCAAGGATGCTGAGGCTATGTGGGGCTTTTTTGAGTCCATATAAATTTTTAGAATAATGTTCTAGATTTGTCAAATATGCCATTGGTATTTTAAACAGAATTGCATTGAATCTATAGATTGCTTTGGGTAGTATGGCCATTTTAATACTGTTAATTTCTCCAATCCATGAACACAGTGTATGCTTCCACTTATTGGTATCTTCCTTAATTTGTTTCTTCAATGTCTTGTAGTTTTCCAAGTACAAGTCTTTACCTCCTTGGTTAAATTTATTCTTAGGTACCTTGTAGTTTTTGTTACAATAGTAAATGGAATTGTTTACTTAGTTTCTCTTTCTGGTAGTTCACTATTAGTGTATAATGATGCCACTGATTTCTGAGTGTTAATTTTGTATCCTACTAATTTGCCAAATTCATTTATTAGCTCTAGTAGCTTTTTGGTGGACTCTTTAGGGTTTTGTATGTACAATATCTTGTATCTGCAAATAATGTCAATTTTACTTTCTCCTTTCCAATATGGATGCTTTTTTATTTCTTCTTCTTGTCTGATTGCTGTGGCTAGGACTTCCACTACTGTGTTGTATAAGAGTGGTTAAAGCAGACATCCCTGTCATGTTCCAGATCATAAGGGAAATGATTTTAGTTTTCATTAATTGAATATATATTGACTGTAGGTTTGGCATATATACTCATATATCCTTTACTGTGTGAAGGTATGTTCCATCTATTTCCACATTGTTGAGAAATTTTATTACAGTTGGTAGTGGATTTTACTGAATGCGTTTTCTGTATCTATTAATATATCATCATGTGGTTTTATCTTTAATTTTGTTTATGTGATGTATCATATTTATTCATTTGTGGGTACTATATCAATCTTGCTTCCCCAGGATAAACCCCACTTGGTTATGGTGGATGTTATTTTTAACGTATTTTGGATCTGGTCTGCTAATATTTTGTTGAGGATTTTAGCCCCTTTATTCATCATGGATAATGGCCTATAATTTTCTTTCTTTGTGTGTATTTATCTGGTTTTGCAAATGTGATCATTGTGGTTTAGCAAAATGAGCTTGGGAATTTTCTCTCCTCTTGAATTTCTGGCAGTAGTTTAAGAAGTGTAGGTGTTAGTTTTTGAATGTTTGATAAAATTCACTTGTACAGGCATCCAGTCCAAAACTTTTATTTGTTGGGAGTTTTTTGATTACTGCTTCAGTTTCACTAGTTGTAATCTGTCTATTCAGATTCTCTGACTTTTCCTGATTCAGTTTTTGAAGATTATATATTTCTAGGAATTTCTCTTTTTCACTCAGATTGTCTAATATGTTGACATATAATTGTAATATTCTTTTACAATCCCTTTATTTATTTGTTGTCAGTTGTTCCTTCTCTTTTATTTCTGACTGTATTTATTAGGGTCCTCTTTTTTTCTTAGTGAATCTAGTTAAAGGTTCATCATTCATGTTTATCTTTCAAAGAACCAGCTTATAGCTTCATTGATCTTTTGTATTGTTTTTTAAAAAATTTTATTGTTGTTCAAGTACAGTTTTCTGCCTTTTCCCCCAACTCCTCCCAACATCCCCAGCCCTTCCCACCTCCCTCCCCTGTTTCAATCTCCCCTTGTAATTGTCCACATGTCCTTTATAATTGCTCCTGTAAACCCTTTACCCTTTTCCCCATTATCCCCGCCCCCCATCACTGTCAGCCTGTTCTCAATTTCAATGTCTTTGGCTATGCTTTGCTTGCTTTTTCACTTTGTTGATCAGGTTCCTGTCAATGATGAGATCATATGGTATTTGTCCTTCACCACCTGGCTTATTTCACTTAGCATAATGCTCTACAGTTCCATTCATGCTATAGCAAAGGGTAGGAGCTCCTTCTTTCTGCTGTGTAGAATTCCATTGTATTGCTTTTTAAAACCGTATTTCATGTATTTCTGCTCTGATCTTTATTGTTTAGTTTTTTCTACTCACTTTGGGCTTTGTTTGTTGTTCTTGCCAGTTCCTGTGAATGTAAAGTTAGATTGTTTATTGAGTTTTTTCTTGTTTCCTGAGGTAGGTCTGTAATGCTGTGAATTTCTCTCTTAGGATTCTTTTGCTGTATCCTATACATTTTGGATTATTGTGTTCTCCTTTTTATTTACTTCAAGGTAACTTTTATTTGATCCTTGATATCATTGCTAACCCATTCATTATTTAGTGATGTGTTATTTAGCTTCTATGACTCCGTGTGTTTTTCATTTTTTCCCTTGTGGTTGATTTCTAGTTTTATACCATTTGGTCAGGGAAGATGCTTGATATGATTTTAACCTGCTTAAGTTTATTGAGACTTGTTTAGTGTCCTAACATGTGGTCTATCTTAAAGAATATTTAATGTACACTTGAAGATAATATATATTCTGCTGCTTTGGAGTAAATACTGTGAAGATATCAATTATGCAGATCTGATCTAGTGTGTCATTTAAGGCTACTGTTTCCTTGTTCATTTTCTTTCTGGAAGATCTCTCCATTTATGTCAATGTGGTATTAAAATTCTCTACTATGACTATATTACTGTTGATTGTTTTCTTTATGTCCATCAAGATTTGCTTTTTATATTTAGGTGCTCAGATGTTGTGTGCATAAATATTTACCAGCATTATATCCTTTTGTTTGATTGTTTCTTTTATCATTATGTTGTGTCCTCTTTTCTCTTTTACTGCAGCTTTTGTTTTAAAGTCTATTTTGTCAGATATAAGTATTGTTATCCCAGGTTTTATTTCATTTCCACTCGCAAGAAATATCTTTTTCTATCTCTCTACTTTTAGTCTGTATGTATCTTTCATTCTGAGGTAGGTCTCTTGTAGACATCTATGTGGGTCTTCCTTTCTTATCCATTAATCTACTTTATGTCTTTTAATTGGAGCATTTAAGCCATTTACATTTAAAGTGGTTAGAGATAGATACATATTTATTTCCATTTTATTATTTTAACTCTGTTCTTTTTTCTTCTTCTTCTTCTTCTACTTCTTAAAGCAGGCCCTTGAGCATTTCCTGTGACACTGATTTGATGGTAACAAACTCCTTTAGGTTTTTCTTGTCTGGGAAGCTCTTTATTCCTCCTTCTATTTTAAATGATAGTCTTGCTGGATATAGTTGTGTTTGTTGTAGGTCCTTGCTATTCATCACCTTGAATATTTCATGCCAATCCTTTCTGGCCTGAAATGTTTCGGTTGCAAAATCAGAAGACAATCTAATTGGAGCTCCCTTGCACATAACTACCTGTCTTTCTTTTGCAGCTTTTAGGATTTTCTCCTTTTTAGAGAAGAGAAAAATTTTCCACTTTAATTATGATGTATCTTGATGCCATTTTAATTGTGATGTGAAGGGCCTCTTTGGGCCCATCTTGTTTGGTACTCTCTGAACTTCCTGGACTTGTGTGTCTTTTTCTTTCACCAGACTAGGGAAATTCTCAGTCATTATTTCTTCAAATAAGTTTTTGACCCCTTGCTCACTCTCTTCTTCTACTGGTATTCCCACAATGTGGTTGTTGTCATGCTTCATGTTGTCCAAAGGTATCTTAAGCTCTCTTCATTCTTTTTAATTATTTTTAATTTTGCTGCTCTGCTTGGGTTTTTTTCTACCTTCTCTTTCAAATCACTGGTTTGATCCTCTGCTGTATCTAACCTACTCTTTATTCCTTTCAGTGTATTATTTATTTCAGATAAGGCATTCTTTATTTTTGACTGGTTCTTTTTTTTATCACTTCTATGTCTTTTTTTTTCCATGCTGTTCACTATCCTTATAATCATTTCTCTAAATTCTACATGTGATAAATTGCTTGCCTCCTTTTCATTTTGTTCTTTTTCTACAGGATTCTCTTGTTCTTTCATTTGTGGCCTATTTCTTTTTCTTCCCATTTTGGCTACCTCTTTGTGTTTGTTCTTATGTACTAGGTAGATCTGCAAAGATTCTGATACAGCCCTGTGTCAGACACTGCATATGACTGTCCCTGGACAGCCCGTTTGAAACTATCAGTGATCCATAGCTTGTACTCCCCTGCTGGGCATGTTTGTGTGCCAAAATAACTATGTTGGGAACCAAGGCAAGCTTTTACCAGCACCAGGCCTAGAGCAGGGTCAACTAAAGTCTCAGAGCTCCCAGAGATTCACCTTAGTTGTAAACTTATTCACTGAGATAACCTCCAACTGTTCTCCTCAGTAGCCTGGCTTAAGCTCCATGGGGTAAGGTAGAATAATTCCCATTTTGAGGTTATTGCTTCCTCAGGCTGATGTCACTTGGAGGGAAGTACTCTGCCTGAGATAGATTGCCTCTGCAGTATAGGGAATGACTCAGCACAGGGATTCTGATGGCCATTTCTTCAGTTCTCTCCCCAGGGCTCCCAGCCCTGGACTCTCCTCACACATCTCTAGTATACTTTGCCCTCCCTCTGTTGGAATCCTGGGTAAATGGCAAACAGAACTTTTTGTGTTGGCCCTTTAAGAGGCTGTCTGTCTCCAGCCATCACTCTTTGGTGGATAGAAACCCTACTGTTTTCACAGCTAGATGTTATCTGGTTTCCTTTCCCAGCTCTGGTGCTATAGGCTAGGCATCCCAGATTGGGGTTTAGATCCCATACTTCTTAACGGGACCCCTCCAGCCACTGAAATATCCCTCTGGAACCTCAGCTGCCACCCATGGCAGCTCAGCCAGCCCTCTTGCACCTCCTCTGCACTTCATACCAGTCATGTTGTGATGAAATAGTTTCTTCTGAAGCCTTATATTGGATATAAGGCTTCTCTTCAGCTATTTTTCAGTTGGTCATTCAGGATGGTTTCTCTACAATTTAGTTGTAATTTCAGTTTGGTTCTGGGAGGAGGTTAGTGTAGCTTCCACTTACTCCTCTATCATTTTGGATTTCTATTGTAGTTGCATCTTGATTGATGTTAGCCTGTTCATGCATGGAATTGACCCTCAGGCTGACTGACTGTGAGGTTCAACTCTGACCATGGCATGTGAGTTGCTGTGCTGGTGCAGTCTTGATGTGACTTCTGCAAGTCCTTGGATATAAGGTCTTTAGCTTCAGCTAGTCTTTAGTTGATTTTTCATTGTGATTGTCCCCCAGTTTATATGCATTTCCAATTTGGTCCTCGGAGGAGGTGTGTTCAAGATCCACCTACTCCACCACCATTTCAATTTCTCTTGTTGGTCCGCATCCATTCATTCAGACAAGATATAGGTGAGAAAAAATAGTGACGATGTTTGGAAAGGGTTCATTATAGGCCTTATACCTTGGCAAGTGAAGCCTCAGATAAATGGTTGAGTCCAAACTAGACTGTAGTTGGTTGAATGAAAGGCGATGCTGGACTAGGAACTGGTTGAGGCAACACAAAAGTCCAACTTCCTCTTTGTCCTTTTAAAAGTTTGCAGTCAAGGGCCCTAGCTGGTGTGGTTCAGTGTATTGAGTGCCAGCCTGCAAATCACAGGGTTGCCAGTTTAATTCCCAGTCAGGACACATGCTTGGGTTGTGGGCCAGGTCCCCAGTAGTTGTGTGAGAGGCAAGCACACATTGATGTTTTTTTTCCCTCTCTTTCTCCCTCCCTTCCCGTCTGTCTAAAAGTAAATAAATAAAATTAAAAAAATATTAGAATAAAAAAATGTGCAGTCAAGGACAAGAGTAGAGTTTGGGACAAGAGCCACGAGTCCCAACTGATGTTTCTGAATGTCTTATCTTTGAAAAATATTGTTTCAATTAATAAAATTTCTTATGTTAGTTCATAATTTTTGCCTGAGCCAGAGGTTTAGTAATGGGTGATTGAAATAAAAATTGTGATTTTGTGTTTTGGAATTGTGAATGGTTAAACAAGTTTGATGAATATAACTGTCATTGAGAATTCAAGAAAACTGAAGGAATCATTAGAATGGAACTTGACAGACCAAATGCATCAGTGCCATTTAGGCTCTGGTTAGAACTACAAATTCTCAGGTCCCACCTCAGACCTATTGAATCAGGAACTTTGGGGATGGGGCTCAGCAATCTGAGTTTTAGAGTGAGAGGCAGTTCAGATGCTTCCTAAAGTTTGAAAGCCACTACATTAGTATAAGGACTTCCCTTCTTAACAGAGGGTGATTCAACCCCTGGTTGGCTCTTTCTATTAGGCAGAGACCTTGTCTCAGAGTGAGGGAGACTGCCATAGTTTTGAATAGATTTGACTGGTAGATTATTTTGCCTGCCTTCTCATAATTTCCATTCTCTGAGCTGTGTTTTTCATGGCACAGCCTGGAGCTCCCATGCTCCCCCTTTGTGTCCACTCACAGAGGACAGACTCCACTCTCTGAAAATTGTCCTCTTGATGTGTTTCTGCTTGTCTGGATCCTCCTTGACATTTCAGGTTTGGTCTCAACAGAATGGATGTATTACTGTGTATGTGGATGAAGACTGTGCTCATTTTTTGTCTATCATCATTTATTGACTCACATTGCTCTTTATGTAAAATAGAAACATAAATAGGAAAAATACAATCATGTGCTCCTGAGGAACTGGCAGTCAACAAGAAAAGTGGTTTATATCACCATAAAGTCAGATGCTTTACTCAATCTGATGTAGCTTCATTTTTCACTTATATGGATGGTGACAGCTAGTGGTTTCCATAGATTGAGAATGTCACTGTGGGGTAAGTGATTTACAATGATTCCTTTTTAATTAGCACCTGTATCCTTAAACCATTTGCAAAACAGAAAAAGTGTTAAAAGTCAGGAGAACCAATGCTTATAAGACCTAAAGATCTTCACCTGAAGAAAAAACTGTTTGGAAGAGACTGATCGAATAAAAGAATTATAAATGATAGTTTTAATATTGCTGTTACACTTGTTGAGGATGTCAGTGGTAGGTGGGGTAGAGATTCATCCATGATGAGTCCTATATAATACTAATAAGAGAATACATTTAAAATTATTCTTACTTTATTTCATTAAAAATAAGCTACTTTGGTTTCAAAGTATTGGTTCTACAGCCTTGGCCACTGGGTGTGGAATTGTGGGTAAAGCAAAGTGAGTGACAACACAGGTGCCATCTGGGAACAAAAGCCAGAGAAAGTGGTAAGAATGAGGCTTCTAGGTGGAAAGAGAGGAGTGAGAATAAACCGTGAATACTCTGAATTTCACATCAGAATGGTGGGTGAGAGGGAATGGAAGTCAGAAAGGAGCAAGAAAACATATAGATGGAATGGCCTATGTTCAGTAGAGGCAGTGCTTGACCCTGGGGTTTGGGCAAAGTTGGTGGTTAAGTCGTCTGTATGTGGGCATGTCACCTCTTTCAGCCACTCCTGGAAATCAACCTCCATTTAGAATACATGGAATGTGGGGAAGTTGGGAGGAAGGTGAGACCTGACCTGTTAGAGAAAGCAGGTCAGTGTTTTCACCACCTGATTGCCACCTTTCTTGGTTGAATGGAGTTTTATCTGGGCAGAAAATTCACTCCAAAGGTAAGAGAATGTCATGAAGGGTAGCTTCCTGGAAGCCCCAAATGGACAGTCCTGTGGATGAGTTGGCTTCTAAGTGTCATGAGTAAAAGACTTGGTAAAAATTATACTACAGAGCACCACAGACTTTCTACTCACCATCATGTGGTTTCCGGAGTCTTTCTGTGGCCTGGCTGTACATACTTTTCTACACCAGAACCCATTCTTTTCAGATAGCATAGGCAGGGGAACTATCCTTAATCAACTGGCCCTGGTGCTGAGCTGGAAATAAGGCATCAGGATTGTAGCTGGATCATGGTGACTCTGTTTCCAATTTAATCATCTTATGTTTATACCAGTTTCTGAGCCTTGGGGTGGTGTCTGTTTTGGAAACTTTTTGTTCAGTTGTGTGTTTTTTCCTTGATGCATTAATGCAACTAAAAAGCTATTAATCTATTACTTTTCTCATTCTTTGTGTTATGGCATCACTTTTTATTTATTATTTTATATTGCTGTTATTTATGGTATCCTCTCCTAGTGTAATGTTTACCTCCTCTCTGTTTTGGTAGGAGTCAAACCGTAAGTGTCCTAGGTGGGTGAAAATCCTGCCACATGCCTCTCTCTGCCTTTCTTTTAGCTGGTGGGAGCAGTCACTCTGTCCTGGCCACATTTCCTGCCTGCCCTCTTATGCTTTCCCAGCTGCCACAGAGCCAATTTCAGGAACCCTTGACTTGGAACAAGTGAAATTTAAGTGAGAGAAGTTGTGGCAGCTGTGAAATCAGAGATGGACAAAAGGAGGTACAAATTGTCAAAAATTTTGATGGTTTTTGGAAATGTCAGAATTGGACAGCCCAAGAAAAGTTACACCTTCTAAAAACATGCTCTTGTGCCCTGGGTGGGTGGCTCAGTTGGTTGGAGTGTCTCTGTGTACACCAAAAGGTTGCATGTTTGATCCCCAGTCAGGGCACATACCTGGGTTGCAGGTTCAATTAACCCTCTCTCCACCCCCTTTTTCTCACTCTAAAATCAATAAACATATACTTTGTGAGGATTAAAAAATAAAAAAAACATGCTCTTGTGATATCATAAAATGGAGTTTCCTTATTGCAATTTCAGGTAATTTTTCTGAAGGCATTTGGGATAAGAAAACAAAGATTTTCATGAAATTATATGTAATTGTTAATATATACTTAATAATATTTAAGATGATTGATAACAATATTGGCACAGCAGATCTCTGTTCCAATGAACATATTTTGTGTTGGCACACTTCACGGAGCTCAGGAATTAACATGAGGTAAAATAGCAGAGCACATGGGCTCATGAGAACAGTAGCAAAAGCCTCTAGAAATTCTGACACCATCCATAATATCCCACCTGTGCTTTCTTGACACCTTTGTCAGCAGGTCATGGGGATAAATGTATGATTTGGTCTTAGTAGTTTGAAATATACTCAAAGATATTGAAGCCTGTCATTCAACCAATGCATGTAATAAAGGTAATTGATAAAGCCTTTATTTGCTGGGTGATGTTAAATACTGAGAGTACACTGAAGTGCATTCTGTAGTGGAGTGATGGGAAGATGTAGATTTGAAACTTTGACCCCAAGCACTTAATGTCTCTGGGCCTATTCTTCCACGCATGGAACAAGCTTCTGAAGGTATCCCCAAGCTATGAATGCCATGGTTCTACAAATTCTTTGCTTATTCTAGGTGTTTTTGGGGGGTATTTTGCACATACTCTCTCTCTCCCCATTTCATGGAGCTGTTAGATGGAAGAGTGTCTGTTTGCTTGTCTTTTGTCTCCTCTAAACTGTCTTTAAAGTTTGACAGATGGCTTCAAGGGACAACTATCCAGGGAACAAATAGATTGCTCATAACATGAGGGTCAGAAGAAGCATTGTTAGAAGAAGCCTTGTGTGACAAGGAGGGTGTACTTCTTTTTCTGGCTAGAAAATACTCTTGCTTGTTCTCTTAAAGATGGACTCTCATTGGCCCGAGATGTAGATCCAAAGAGAATATTAATCTGAAAGTAATAGAGTGTGAGATTTATGGGCTCTGGACCACTCAGGGCTCAGTTGTTCCTTTTTAATGGGGATAGCTATTTCCTCCCTTCTTCATTCTCTGGCAGAGGGGCTGTGCGCAGTGGCGCTCCCCTGCAGAATGAGGTCTTCTTACTTCTGGTCCTGGCTCATTGTAGAAGAGGTTGACCTTTATTTGAGTGACTAACTCTTCCATAAGCTTTTAATGGCAGCCTGAATGGAGTCCTTACAATTCTTCATCAAACCTGTAACCCATTTAAAAGTCCAGTTAAAATGTTTCTGTATTTATTTGCCTCTGGTTCTCCCAAATCACATTGCTGACCCATTGTGAATTCTGTCACCCTTGGGGTATAGAACCCCTCTTCCGGACTAGCCACAGACTAATGTGAGGTAGGTCCCATTCTTTCTGCAGGAGCCAGTGACCTACAGGGTAGACACAGGCTTTATTCATCTTATGTACCTTTTGGCACCTTGCACTGCCCCTCTTACACACAAGTCCCTAACAGGTTATTTGTTGAATATGAGAGTGAACACTTGTGAATAAATGATTTCTAGGAAAGTTTAGAAATTTCATTATTTCTAGTTGTTCCCAAATTTCCATTATTCCAGGTAGGGGTCTGAGAGATAGTATAATCCAAGTTGTTCACTTTATATCCTAGCTTCACTTCTGAGAGAAGTTTTCAAAGAAACAGTTGCGAACGCCTTGTTTAGAAAGCAAAACTAGAGACTGTTTACTTCCCTGGGATGGAAAGTAGCAGTAAGAGGCTTGATCAATGTGGATCTTTTAAATGTGAAGACATCTGTACATCAACGTCATCTCTTTCCTCCTCTCTCTCAACTCCTATGCCTAATCTTTTACTTTATTATTGTTTGGTCTCCCGTGCCAAATAAAGCACCTTTTATATTGAGTACAATTGGCCCAGTAACAAGTTTGTCTAAAGTGCTGAGCAAACATTAACCCATCTGCCTCCAGGTGACCCCACCCCGCACACCTTGTTTAAACACCCCACTTATCCTAGATAACCCTGCTGGGCAGGAGCATGGAGAACCAGAGCAAGCACAGGAGAGCTGAAATATCTGTTGGGGTGTGTTGCATACTGATGTTTCCTCTGATGTAAAAGGTCTTAAATCCTAATTGTTTACAGTTCAAAGTCTTCCAGAGGGAGATTAAGGGTGAAATGCATGAAATAGGAAATGGCTGAATACCTTTCAGGTGGTAAGAGCTTTTGATGATGAATGATGTAAAATATTTCAAAATAACAAAATCCAAAGATTTTATTACCAAAGTAAAATTAAGCAACAAGTTCTTGAGACTCTCCATAAATCAAAAATTACCACCTCCCAACAAAATAAAAATATGTGGTGGAGTTTCGGGAGTGAAGAAGATATTAATTTATCTAAATGACATGTTGACCATAGCTGCTCTCAGGAGGTCGTTTTTTCTTGTTTCATCTGAGAAGTCTAGCTTATCCCTCCTCTCTGCCTTTGGAACTTTTATATTTTAAAAGGCCCATTCCAATTCTATCACAAGAAATGGAATTTGTGGAGTTCATAGTTATGTCAGCCCTCTACACTTAAAAAACATTTTAATAAAAGAAATACTGTATTCTAAAATTAGGACAATATTTAAAATACTCAAAAACTGTAATTACAATGGACATTGAACAATCCTCCCAAATCCTTGTTTCCAATTTATATACAAATTTTAGCAAGCAACTCCAGTTCTGTGGGCTTAGTTTCCTTGTTTACATAATGCAATGTATTTGGTGACCTTAGTGCTAATGCTTCTTTATTTTTACCATGCATACAATATCTCAATTACTTTAACACCGGCTTAAAAAAATCATAGTTAAAGAAAATTGAAGTAGTTGTACTGATCCAATAGCTTGGAGTTTTAAAATATCATCACTATTCCATTTGTGATGCTTCAGGGGAGATTATGGCAACATACATCATTTTTTTTCTTTCTCTCACATATGTGTGTTGAGTGTTTGTGTGTAAGTGTGATTGAGTGTGTATCTTCTACCTAGCAAAAAGTACACATCTTCAATGCACCTAATGGCTTTAAATGTGCTTTAAAGAACTTGCTCTTTAAGGGCCAATTTAATAGCAAACAATTCTTAAAAAATGGCCCAGAGTTGTGATACTTTCAAAGAGAATGTATAGTATAACTTCAGTCCTATTTTCATCCAATAAATAAAATGTAAATGTGTGATTGTCATTTAAGATAAATGGAAATTGCCACCTGTATCTTCTGAATAGTTTCTTGGAGGTTCAATAAATATTGCAGCTCCTGTGAAAGCCAGGCTGGGATCCTGGTGTTGAGGGTAAAGGACGACTCTGCATCATGACCTTCCCCTGTTCCAGCACCTGTGTTGAGTGTTTACAGATTAGTGGTGATGTCCAGCCTTCTACACATTTTCTTTTGGAAGCAATGTGTAAATCAAAATTAAAAACACTTAAATTTTTTTAAAAACATATTTTACTGATTATGCTATTACAGTTGGCCCATTTCCCCTCCTTTAATCCCCTGCACCCTGCACACCCTCCCACCCACATTCACCCTGCTTAGTTCATGTCCATGGGTTGTACATATAAATTCTTTGGCTTCTACATTTCCTATAATATTCTTAACCTCCCCCTGTCTATTTTGTATCTACCATTTATGCCACTTGTTCCCTGTACCTTTTCCCTCTCCCTCCCCACTGATAACCCTATATGTGATCTCCATTTCTGTGATTCGGTTCCTGTTCTAGTTGTTTGCTTAGTTTTTATTTTTGATTTAGGTTCAGTTGTTGATAGTAGTGAGTTTTTTGTTGTTTTACTGTTCAAACTTTTGATCATCTTCTTTTTCTTAGATAAGTCCCTTTAACATTTCATATGATAAGGGCTTGGTGATGATGAACTTCTTTAACTTGACCTTATCTGGGAAGCACTTTATCTGCCCTTCCATTCTAAATGATAGCTTTGCTGGATAGAGTGATCTTGGATGTTGGTCTTTGCCTTTCATGACTTTCAATAC
>PVKM010008839.1:20164-38250 GCA_004027735.1 Carollia perspicillata
ACTTTATCTGCCCTTCCATTCTAAATGATAGCTTTGCTGGATAGAGTGATCTTGGATGTTGGTCTTTGCCTTTCATGACTTTCAATACTTCTTTTCAGCCCTTTGTTTTTTCTTTCTTTTCTTTTCTTTTTCTCTTTCTTTCTTTCTTTCTTTCTTTCTTTCTTTCTTTCTTTCTTTCTTTCTTTCTTTCTTTCTTTCTTTCTTTCTTTCTTTCTTCTTTCTTTCTTTCTTTCTTTCTTTCTTTCTTTCTTTCTTTCTTTCTTTCTTTCTTTCTTCTCTCTCTCTCTCTCTCTCTCTCTCTCTCTCTCTCTCTCTCTCTCTCTCTCTTCCCTTCACAATTTTGCCCTATAATACCCTCCCCTCTCCCTTCTGGTCACTATCAGACTGTTCGCAATTTCGATGTTTTTGGTTATATTTTGCTTGCTCGTTTGTTTTGTTGATTAAATTCCACTTAAAAGTGAGATCATATGGTATTTGTCTTTTATTGCCTGGCTTATTTCACTCAGCATAATTCTTTCCAGTTCCATCCATGCTGTTGCAAATGGTAGGAACTCCTTTTTTCATTTTGCTGCATAAAATTCCATTGTGTAACTGTACCACCATTTTTGATCCATTCATTTACTGATGGGCACCTAGGTTGCTTCCAGCACTTGGCTATTGTAAATTGTACTGCTATGAACATTGAGGTGCATAGGTTCTTTTGGATTGGTGTTTCAGGGTTCTTAGAGTATAATCCTAGCAGTGGAATTGCTGGGTCAAAAGGCTGTTTTATTTTTCGTTTTCTGAGGAAATTCGATACTTTTTTCCACAGAGGTTGCACCAGTATGCATTACCACCAACAGTGCACTAGGGTTCCCTTTTCTCCACAACCTCTCCAACAATTGTTGTTTGTTGTTTTGCTTATGATGGCCATTGTCAATGGTGTGAAGTGGTATCTCATTGTGGTTTTACTTTGCATCTCTCTGATGGCCAGTGATACTGAGCATCTTTTCATACATCTCTGGACCCACTGTATATCCTCCTTGGAGAAGTGTTTGTTCAAGTCCATTGCCCATTTTTTAATTGGGTTGCTTGTCTTTTTCTTCTTTTTTATTTTTTAAACATTTTATTTATTTATTTTTAGAGTGAGGGGAAGGGAGGAAGAAAGGGTGAGAAACATCAATGTGTGGTTGCCTCTCACATGGCCTCCACTGGGGACCTGGCCCAGACCCGAGGCATGTGCCCTGGCTGTGAATCAAACTGGCAACACTTTCATTTGCAGCCTGCACTCAGTCCACCAAGCTACACCAGTCAGGGCAGGTTGCTTGTCTTTTTAAAGCGGAGTTGTGTGAGTGTTTTACATATTTTGGGTATCAAACCTTTTTCTGAGGTATCATTGGCAAATATGTTTCCCTATATGGTTGGTTCTCTTTTCATTTTCATGCTGTTTTCCTTAGCCATACAGAAGCTTTTTATTTTGATGAGATCCCATTTGTTTATTCTTTCCTTTATGTCCCTTGCTCTAGGGAACATATCAGTGAAAATATTGCTGAATGGAATATCTGAGTTTTTCCTGCCTATGTTCTCCTCTAGGACTTTAATGTTGTCATGACTTCTATTTAAATCTTTCATCCACCTTGAATTTATTTTTGTGTATGGTGTAAGTTGGTGCTCGAGTTTCATCTTTTTGCATGTAGCTGTTCAACTCACACAATACCATTTGGTGAAGAGGCTATTTTCACTTCATTTTATGCTGCTGCTCCCTTTGTCAAATATTAATTGATCATAAAGACTTGGGTTTATTTCTGGGCTCTCTATTCTGTTTCATTAGTCCATGTGTCTGTTCTTATGCTAGTTCCAGTCTGTTTATATTACAGTGGCCTCATAATATAGTTTGATATCAGGAATTGTGATCCTTCCTATTTTGTTCTTCTTTCTCACGATTGCTGCAGCTATTTGGGGTAATTTATTGTTCCATATAAATTTTTGAAGTGTTTGTTCTATATCAGTGAAATATGCCATTGGTACTTTAATAGGGACTTTGTTTTCTGATTATTCCTTCAATTTTTTCTGCTGTTATTGGTCTGTTCAGGCTATCTGCTTTTTCTTCATTCGGTTTTGGAAAATTATATTTTTCTAGAAATGTGTCCATTTCACCTAGGTTTTCAAATTTCTTGGTATATAGTTTTTCCTAGTAATTTCTTACAATCCTTTGTGTTTCTGTGGTATCTCTTGTAATTTCTCCTATTTCATTTCTGATTGTGTTTATTTGGGTCTTCTTTCTTTTTTCTTGATGAATGTGCTTAAAGCTTGTCAATTTTGTTTATCTTTCCAAAGAACCAGCACCTGGATTTATTAATCCTTAGAATTGTGCTTTTAGTCCCTAAGTCATTTAATTCTGCTTTGATCTGGGTTATTTCTTTCCTTCTATTTGCTCTGGGCTGTCTTTGTTTTCCCTCGAGGTCTTATAGATGTAGGGGTAGGTTGTTTATCTGAAATGTTTCTATCTTTTTTAGTTAGGCCTGTATCACTGTGAACTTCCCTCTTGGACTGCCTTTGTTGTGTTCCCCAAGTTTTGGATTGTTTTGAGTTTATTTTCATTTGTTTCCAGAAACTACTTGATTTCTTCCTTAATCTCATTCTTGACCCATTCATTGTTTAATAGCATGGTATTCAATATCCATGAGTCTGAGTGGTTTGGATTTTTTTCTTTGAGATTGCTTTCTAGTTTCAGTCCGTTATGGTCAGAGAAAGTGCTTGATATGGTTTTAATTTTCTTGAAATTATTGAGGCATATTTTGTGCCCCATCATGTATGTATCTTGAAAATGTTCCATGTGCATTTGAAAATAATATGTATTTTACTTCTTTGAGATGAAAGGCTCTGTGTATATCAGTTAAGTTCATTTGATCTATAACATTCTTCAGTGCAATTATATCTTTATTGATATTTTGTTGGGAAGATCTATCCATTTTTGACAGTGGGGTGTTGAAATTCCCTACTATAATTGTGTTGCTGTCAATATCTTTTTTGAAGTTCTCCAAGATTTTCTTTATATATTTGGGTGCTCCTATATTAGGTGCATATATATTTACAATGTTTATGTCTCCTTGATGGGTTCTTCCCTTGAGTACTATGAAGTTTCCTTATGGGTCTCTTTTTATTGCCATTTTTTTTGAAGTCAATTTTGTCTGATGTGAATATTGCTACCATGACTTTATTGTTCTGTCCTTTTGGTTTGAAAATTTGTTTCCAATCCTTCACTTTCATTCTTGTAGTTCTTCTTTTCTGAGGTAGCATATGTGTGGGTCATGCTTTCTTATCCATTTAGCTATTCTATGTCTTTTGATTGGATCATTCAATCCATTTACATTTAAGGTTATTGATAGGTAGTTATTCATTGCCATTTATTGTACCTGCATTCCTCTGTCTCTCACTCTTTTCCTTCCTTTTCTGAAAGCATATCCTTTAGCATCTCCTGCAGAGCTGGTTTGGTGGCAGTGTATTCTTTTAGACTTCTTTTGTCTGGGAAGTGCTTATTTGGCCTTCCATCTTAATTGAGAGCCTTGCTGGGTAAAGTAGCCTTGGTTGCAGGCCTCTGGTTCTGATTATTTGGAACATTTCTTGCCATTCCCTTCTTTCTTGGAGTCTTTCCATTGAGAAGTCAGGTGCTAGCCTTATCGAATTTCCTTGTATGTTACTTCCTGTTTCTCCCGTGCTGCCTTTAAGATTCTCTCTTTGTCTTGGAATTTTGCCATTTTAATTATGATGTGTCTTGAAGTGGGCCTCTTTGGGTTCCTCTTGATTGGGCCTTTCTGTGTTTCCTGGATTTGTGTGATTTTTTCTCCATTCAAATTAGGGAAGTTTTCCATCATATTTTTTCAAACATGTTTTCTATCCCTTACTCTTCTTCTTCTCCTTCTGGTATCCTTATCGTATGGATAATATTATGTTGTCTTGCACCTCCCTTACCACCTCTTCATTCTTTCTGAGTCTCTTTTTCTTTTCTTGCTCTTTCTAGTTTTTTTTTTTTCTACCTTGTCCTCTAATTCACTGATTCAATCCTCTGTTTTATCCAGCCTGCTTGTAATTCCTTCCAAAGTGTTTTCTTATCTAAGATTTTATTGTTCATTTCTTCCTGGTTTTTGTTTAAGTTTCTGTCTTTTTTCATGCTGATGTAGTTCTCACTCAGGTTCTTGTAGTTGTCTGTGAGTTCCTTGAGCATCTTTATAACCATTATTTTGAATTCTATATCTGATAGATTGGTTATCTCCATTTCATTTAGCTCTTTTAGGGGGGAGTCTTCCATTCCTTTTGATTGCATGTTCTTTTTTTGTTTCTCCATTTTATATGATTCTTTTTCTTTGTTTCTGCACTTCCTGATATTTCACCTTGCTAGCTGTTTTTGTAGGGTGAACTTCTATGTTAGGAATTCTGTGAGGTTCAGTGGTGAGGTCTCTTTGATCTCCTTGACTGGACACTCTAGGTTTGCCCATTCCTCTCTTTGTGTGGGCTCTCTTGTTGTACTTGAATTTGTACCTTTTGGTGCTTCCTTTTTTGGTGGTTTTTCTCCTCCAGCAGGTATACTGATTTTCACAGCTCCCACCTATTCTTGCATGTGATCAGTGGCAGCAGGTAGGAAAAATGGATTAAGATAGTGGGAGAGTATTTTATGTAACTTAAATTACCAGCAAGTAGAGAAGTGATAGGAGACTCTTTGGATAAGTATAGCGCTAACTGTTATATTTTACCCAACTAGTCACTTTTTATAAAAGGTGAAAGAGAGATAAGACTCTCGTTAGTGGAAGGATGATTGTGAGCTGAATCCAGAAAATAGAGCACTTGTGAACAGCTGGATGATGAAATATAGTGAGAGTAAAGGATAGTAGGCATAGTGTGAGAAAGAGTAGAGTTAACCACAACAATAATGCTCAGGATTGAAGCAAAGTGTGCTCAGATCAGGGAGGGCTGCTGTGTAGTATGTACAATTGTATGGAACAACAGTTATTTACAATAGTACTGGAACAGCAATAATATGACAAGAAATATATGATTTGGATAACCAGACTGGGAAGTACCAGATCAAGACTGGTGTGTTATTGGAACATTAGTGAAGTGAAAGAAGGAAAATTAAAATATAATAGAGAATAAGGAAAACCAGTCTAACAATGCAAGTAAGTAGAGAAATAAAATGAGGAAAACTAAACATAAGGATGAGAAATGAAAAAAAAATACTAATAAAATAAAAGTGGTAAAAATAATGAAAAGATAATAATAATGCACATAAATAATAAAATGCTAGGTCTATGAAATAGCAAAGTGACATTTGTCTCAGTTTCTCAGTTTTTTGGGTTAGCCCTTGCTCCCCTTTTTGATCTGTCTCTGGGCCCTTCACAATTCCACGTCTTATTGTCTTACTTTTAGGAAGAAAAAAAAAGTAAAAAAAAAAAAGAGAGAGAGGATACAAAAATAAAAAGAAATAATAAACCTCCTGCTAATTTTAAACTTGTTTAGCAAGTTCTGCTGGTCTTCCTGGATGCCACAGGAAGAGGGGTGCTAGTCTTCACTTTTCTCCCTTGCTATGATTTTGAGAGGATGGGGGCCAGATCTGAGTCATGATTTCTCAGCCTCTGCTTGCCTTGGTCCTCTGTGTGCTGCCAGGCTCAAATCAGTCACTCCATCTCTGGGCGCACAGCCTGAGTCAATTGTGGGCAGGAGCCCAAGACAATCTGGGTGCGTGTGGTTCTGCTCAGCTATTATTCAGCCTCTGCATATGCGCAGCTGAAAATTCCCTAGGGGCTTTCCAGCCACTGCTGAGAGCTCCTTATAGAACAGCTGCCCGCTGTTCTTAACAAGTGCCCAGCTTTTCACACAGCCCAACTTTCCACCCAGTTTGGAGACTATCCGAGTCAGGGTCTGACACTGCCCAACTCCTCCCTTCTCTGGGTGTTGCCTGGCACCTCAATTTCTCTGATGCTGGTGTCCACAGTCCCAGAGGATTTGTACTGCCTCTGTGTATCTCCCACTGCATCTCTATCCCCACCCAAGGGACTTCCAGCATCCAGGTCCCTCCTGGTGCTGGGCTACCTTCCCTCCTCTGGTAGGGGAGGGAGCTGGTGATCTAACTCTTCTCCCTGTATCCTGCGGCAGGTGTCAGGCTGGAGCCACAGTGGCCTAGGTCCCTGTGCAGATCCCAGGGACCTTACTGTCCCAGGGCAATCTCCTCACCATCTGTCTCTCAATGTCCTCTGCAATTTTTTGCCTCCAAACTTCATATAAGCTGGCATTCCATTGGCTGTTCACTCTGTTCCTCAGAAGATCGACTAGTTTCCCAGCTGGGCACAGGGAGAACTGGCCTCCGCTCCCACCTACCTCACCACCATCTTCACCCCATCCCCAGACCCTTTTTGCCTGTAAGGGTTCTTTTGAGAAATCAGCTGATAGTCTTATGGGAACACCTTTGTAGTTAACTGTCTCTTTTTCTCTTGATGATTTTAAGATTCTCTCCTTCTCTTTAATCTTGGCTAATGTAATTATGATGTGCCTTGGTATGTCCTTTCTTGGGTCCAACTTCTTCTGGACTTCTTGAGCTTCCTGAACCTTCTGGAAGTCTATTTCTTTTGCCAGATTGGGGAAAGTTTCCTTCATTGTGTTTTCAAATAAGTTTTACATTTCTTTCTCTTTCTCTTCTCCTTCTGGCCCCCATATGATTTGGATGTTGGAATGTTTAAAGTTGTCCTGGAGGTTCCTAAGCCTCTCCTCACTTTTTTTAATTCTTGTTTCTTCATTCTGTCCTGGTTGAATGTTTCTTTCTTCCTTCTGGTATGAACTGTTGATTTGAGTCCCAGTTTCCTTCCCTTCACTGTTGGTTCTCTGTACATTTTCTTTTATTTCTCTTTGCATAGCCTTCACTTTTTCCTGTACTTTTTGACCGTACTGAACCATGTCTATGAGCATCCTGATTACCAGTGTTTTGACTGTGCATCTGATAGGTTGGCTCTCTCTTCATAGCTTAGTTGTATTTTTTTTGAGTTTTGATCTGTGATTTTCATTGGGCCATATTTCTTGGTCTTGGTGTGCTTGTTACATAGTAAGGGGTGGAACTTTACATATTCACCAGTGTGTAGCAAACCATTTGCTGTGTTGTGGCACTGTATGTAGGGGAGGGGTCAGAGGGGGAACATGCTGTGTGCTGGGCTCTCAGCGGGCTTTCAGTCACTTCCCCTGCTACCCACAGCAAATTGTGCCCTTCTGGTGCTGATTCCTGGATTGGTGGGTTTGTGTACATTTTAGGACCCTGTGGGTTCCTCCAGATAACACTTCTGTGAGGCTGGGAGTTTCTCCTGCCACAGCAACTCCTACAGGTATTTCAGGCTTTATTTCCCCCTGGGTTGTGCCGTCTGTGATGCTCCCCAGTTGTTCCTCCCATTTATCTGCATGCAAATGTGGAACTCCCTGGTCTACTAGCCACTGCCTTGCCCTGGTTCTCCAGCTGCTGCCTTGCCTCATGTCCTCTTCACCCTGGCTGCCCTTCTTCACTCCTCCTACTGGTCTGGATGAATGTTTCTTCTTTAACTCCTTGGTTGTGAGACTTCCATACAGTTTGGTTTTTTGGAAGTTATGGTCGTTTTTTGTTTTTAAATTTGTTGTCCTTTTTGTTGTGTGAGGAGGCACAGTGTATGTATCTACCTATGCCTCTATCTTGGCCCAAAGTTCCAAAATTAAAAACACTTCTAAATTCTAAAATGATAAAGCTCTTATGATCCTCCATCACTTCTCCTATGCATTTTGAAAAATATTCAAATATCCAGTTATTTCAAATATTAATTATTTTGGTGTTTTTGTGCCACTGCCTTGCCTTAATAGGCATTCAGAATGTTGTTTAGATGTCTTCACATCCAAAGGCCATGATGAAGGGCAAAATCTGGTTCAACCAGGGCAAGGATGGACATTCTCACAGATGAGCTTCCTGGACCACAGACTACCCACAGGTATTCCTGCCTTTTTGCAGGTATTGCAAACCATCAGGCAGATGGGGAGCCAAGCTCATTTCCTGGCCCATAGTCCATGTTTATATGGCACTTTTTTTACTTAATAGATCACTGGTCTGTTACCAAAGAATATGACTCAGGAACAGCCAGATAGAAGAGACACATGGGAAAAGGCTTGGGGAAAGGGTATCCAGACTCCATGCCTTGTCCAGATGTGCCTTCCTCCCCACATCTCCACATGGTCACCAACCTGGGAGCTTTCCAGAAAAAGGATCAAAGTTCTGTCTTTCTGGGGTTTTGTGGAGGCTTTATTACAGAGTCAGAATTGACTAAGCCTTTGGCCATTGTTGACTGATTCAACCTCTATCCTCTCTACCTTTTCTGTGGTGTGTGTGTGAGAATGTGAGGTGGGTCAGAAAGTCCAATTCTCTAATCATATGGTTGATTCCATTGGCACCAGCCCCCATCCTTAGGTGCTTCCAAAAGTTATACAGCATTTTTCTACCTGAAACATTGATAAGTTAAGGAGTAATGAGAGTATTTATGAAGTGCACAAATGATAATATGTATATACAGAAGGGTCCATAAATATTTATAAATCTTCAAATGATGATTATGCAAATTTGCCTGATAATGCAAATTTGCAAATTTTCAAATATTTTCACTACAGAATAGTGGATAATTCATTCAGCTTTTTCCTTTGTGTTACAAGTACATTTTACCAAAATTTTGTTAGCTAAAATTCTCTAGACTTTCACTCTTTCAAAATAAACTTTCTTACTTTTTTTGCATAAAATCATAAAGTTATAAAATCTTAATTATACAAATAATATTAGAGCATGAAACATTTAGAAACATCTTATTGTATAAGGCTAAACCAGTTGAGAATCTGGAAAAATATTATTATTTAAATTATTTAAATATTATTATTTAAATATATATTATTTACAAATTATTATTATTTAAATATTATTATTATTTTAAAAATATTATTTAACAATGTGTAGGACAGCTACACATGCAAATATCAATCTGCTATGGGTTGAGTCACATTTTCTGGGATGGGCCACAGTAAATAAAATTACAAAATGATTATGATGGAACTGGACAGCATTATGCTATGTGAAATAAGCTAGGTAGTGAGAGACAAATACCATATGAGCTCACCTTTAACAGGAACCTAATCAACAAAAGAAAAAAGCAAACAAAATATAACCAGAGACACTGAAATTAGAACAATCTAACAACAGCCAGAGGGGATGGGGGAGGGGACAGTGGGGAGAAGGGTTTTCAGGAACTACTATAAAGGACACATGGGCAAAACTGAGGGAGAGGGTGGAAGCAAGGGAGGGAGATGGGGGGGAGTGGTGGGGAGAAAGTGCAGATAACTGTAATTGAACAACAATCAAGTAATTAAAAAATGATTATGAGTGACCTTAAGTGAGTGCTTTGCTTATTAAATGGTAATAGTCTTACAAGGACATGGAAGTTAGTAAGAGTCCCCTTATACATGGCTAAGTCAGTGTTTCCAAATTTCTCCATGAAGTATAACTTGATGTCAGTGGGAAAGTATCCTCCAAAATAACATAAAACACATAGAATGTGTTTAAGTGCATGAAATCAGAATAGGATATTTTGGCACCTTTATGGCATTATATGCTATTTAGTAAAGCCAACATCTCAGTCCATGTTTGAGCTTGCTTTGATTTAAAAAATTTTTTTCACATGTTCCCAATAAATAGGTTCCAGAAGCTTAGTAAGGTGTAAGAAGGAAAAGTTAATTCAGTCATGTAGGGATGCCAAGATGGAAAGTGGTCAGAACTCTTTTCCACGTGTCTACATAACAAAAATAGCTGGTGTTATTAATTTCAGTTTTGCCCAAACTGTGGCATTTGTCAAGAAAGAAGATGATGCAGGAACCATTCATGTGTACGAACTTGTCCTCCAAATCATTTTTGTGAGGAATCTGCTTTATAGACTTTTCTTTTCCAGCTTTGTATCCTCTATGATGCTGCATGATGTAAAATGACACTTTTAAAACATTAAAAAAGTTTTTAAGCACAGTTGACATTCAATACTAGATTATTTTCAGGGGTACACATGGTAAGTCTGGTACCCACCTGACACCATACATGGTTATTACAATACTATTGACTATATTCCCTATTCTGAAATTTATATCCCCGTGACTACTTTTGTAACTACCAACTTGTATTCTTAATCTCTTCACCTTTTTCACATATCCCCTCAATCCCCTTTCCTCTGTCAACCATCTTTACTGTGTCTTGAAATCGGAGAAATTGTAATCTTTTTGTTTTGAACGCTAATTATCTTTTCTCTTTTTATCTGTATTGTATCCATTTAGATGCTGTATGTATCAGGTTGATGTTAGATTTGTTTTTCTGTGCCTTTTGTGGGAAAGGCAATCTGTATAATTCTGTCAAGAAACACAGTTTATGTAGTAAAGGTATTTTCCTGCTCATATTTGCTAGTTCGTTTCTTATAACTTTTGAGGAATATGAAATTGTTGCTAAAGCAATTTGTGGTATATGAAAAATCATGATAAACATTTTCAAGGAAACATGTCTTAAGAAGTGCTATGACTTTTTTTGTCCCTCTTTGGGCCCTTGGGTTTTGCCAGCAACTTTGATTGGTGTCCTCTTGGCTCAGAGATCTCTCTTCATCATACCAAATGCATTCCTAAACTCAGGATTTACGTAAAGACAAAAATCACACTATGGACAAGAACCATGCACTGCTCATACATATCTATTTCCAGTGTACAGACAACCATAAATAGTACTCCTGCATGTAGCAGGCACAGGAGTGACCCTTCTCTTTAAGGAGTTTGGGAACACTTAATCAAGAAACTGTCCCTGTCTGGGCTTTTCCAGAGGCCCTCTTCTTTCTACATTTGTTAAACTTCTCCCTGCTGTTTCCATCTGCCCTATGTTGCTTGCCAGCTCCTTTGTCAGGGCATGTCTTCATTCTTGAACTTCTATGAAGTACCTGCTAGGTGTCAGGCACTGTGTAAGGCTGGAAACAGCAGATAAAATGTGGTCCCCATCCTCCATAACCTCTAGTTGGTGAGATCAGCTCCCTGGGGAGTCTCTAACTGCATAGACATGATATGTTGCTGCCATAGGGCTGCATGCGAGCAGGGCCAGCTGAGAAAGCATGGGTGTCAGAGAGTTCTCACAGCAAATCTACATCCTAGCCAGAAGAATGGGTATATAATGATAGCTTTTTACTTTGCATTGTACTGGAAGGAGTACATGCTTCTGAGTTTGTAAATTGCTACGTAAAACAATACCTTTGTCAAACTATCAATAAAATATAAGCAAATATAAACCAATAGCCTAGTGGGATACTTAATAGGAAAACAATTATTCCCAGTTATGGCATTTTGTTTTGGAGACAATATACTTACTTTGAAAACATGTTGCTTCTGTGGTACATTAATTTTTTTGTTTTCATTAAAAATTTTTTTATTGTTCTGTTATAGTTGTCTTAATTTTTCCCTCATTGCACTGCCTTGACCTGCCCACTTCTCACTCCCTCTGTCAATCCCCACCCTGTTGTCCATTACCATTGGTGCTTTACATATGTTCCTTGACTAGACCCTCCCTCTGATTTCTCCTATTATCCCTCTCCTACCTCTCTTCTAGTCACTGTCAGTTTGTTCCTTATTTTCATGTCACTGTTTCTATTTTGCTCATTTGTTTTGTTCATGAGATTCCACTTATAGGTGAGATCATATGGTATTTGTCTTTTGCTGCCTGGCTTATTTCACTCAGCATAATGATCTCCAGATCCATCCATGCTGTTGCACGGGGTAGGAGCTCCTTCTTTCTTTCTGCTGTGTAGTATTCCATTGTGTAAAGGTACCACAGTTTTTAATGCATTCATTTACACTTAGACTGTTTCCAGCACTTGGCTATTGAAAATTGTGCTGCTACAAACATTGGGGTGCATAGGTTGTTTTGAATTGGTGCTTCAGGGTTCTTAGGGTATAATCCAAGCAGTGGAATTGCTGGGTCAAAAGGTAGTTCCATATTTAGTTTTTTGAGAAAATTCCATACTGTTTTCCACAGTGGCTGCACCAGTCCGCATTCCCACAAACAGTGCACTAGGGTTCCCCTTTTCCACATCCTCTCCAACACTTGTTGTTTGTTGATTTGTTAATACTGGCCACCCTCACCAGTGTGAAGTGGTATCTCATTGTGGTTTTAATTTTCATCTCTGATGCCTAGTGACATTGAGCATCCTTTCATATATCTATGGGCCATCTGTATGTCCTCCTTGGAGAAGTGTCCATTCAGGTCCTTTGCTCATTTTGTAGTTGGATCATTTGTCTTCCTTGTGTGGAGTCATGTGAGTTCTTTGTATATTTTGGAGATCAAACCCTTGCCCGAGGTATCATTGGCAAATGTGTTTTCTGATATGGTTGTTTCCCTTTTCATTTTGCTGATGTTTTCTTTAGCTATGTAGGAGCTTTTTAATTTGATATAGCCTGATTTGTTTGTCATTTCCTTTATATCCCTTACCCTAGGAGATATATCAGCAAATATATTGTTGTGTGAGGTATCTGACATTTTACTGTGTATGTTTTCTTCTAGGATCTTTATGGTGTCATGGCTTATATTTAAGTCTTTTAATATCTTGAGGTTATTTTGGTGTATGGTGTAAGTTGGTGGTCTAGCTTCATTTTTTTTACATATGGCTGTCCAGATCTCCCAATACCATTTATTGAAGAGGTTATTTTTACTCTATTTTATGCAGCCACCCCCTTTGTTTAATATTAATTGACCATAGAGACATGGGTTTATTTCTGGGCTCTTTATTCTGTTCCATTGATCTATGTGTCTGTTCTTATGCCAGTACCAGACTGTTCTGATTACAGTGGCCTTGTAGTATAATTTGATATCAGGTATTGTGATCCCTCCTACTTTGTTCTTCTTTCTCAGAATTGCTGAGGCTATTTGGGGTCATTTATGGCTTCATATTAATTTTGAAATATTTGTTCTATATATGTGAAGTGCTATTGGTTTTTTGATAAGTTTTGCATTGAATCTATAGATTGCTTTGGGTAGTAGCTTCTGTGGTATTTTTGGCACTATTTCATGGATGCTTGTCTGCAAAAGGAAGTTTTTATAAAATATTCACAGCACAAGCCTTAAATTAAAATAGGGAAGTTTTTTTCTGTTCAAGCCATTAGACAATTGCTCAAAGAAATCTCTAAGGCCTGACTATTTGTAAGGAAATCCCTTTTAAAAGGTGTAGAATTATATGGATAGTTTGTGTGCATGAGATAGAAGACATGGGTACATGCACATGGTAGCTAAGGATCAACTTGCTACAGTCAGTGATCTACCCTTAGCTTTAACAGTGAGCAATAATTTTTTTAGCATTTAAAGCTTCTTTTCTGGCTTCTAAACTGATTGGAAATTTATACCAGTTATTGATTCCTTTATTTTATAGGTATAAAAAGAAAGAAAACCAAAACACAACATAAAACTCCCTATATCAACCTTGCCTTTGGTCAGAAAATGTGAAACAAAATCCTCCCTGTAAAGTTCCTCAAATACTTTGGCTTTTGCCTGAATATTGGCCCATGAAACCATTCCAGTATTTTGAAAACATAAGCATCAAATCTTTGAACCAAAATGGATTTTAACATTGTGGACTTCTTTGAAAATATCTACAATTCTCTTGTCTTGTAACTCCATAATTCTTTAATGATTTCTTTATCACTATGCCATTGCCTTTGACCACAAAAATTATGACATTCTTTAGAGGCTTATTTTTTTTAACACTCCTGTCTCTTGCATTGCTTTTGAAGAAAATTTTCTAATACATCTCATGGAACTGGGTAGAGAACTTCATTTCTATCTATCCCAGTAGGTAGACCTACATACTTTCCTTGCAGTGTTCTAGATTCATCTAGTTCATTTGGTGGTTTAGTGACATTTGAAAAAATACCCCTTGATGACTCTTCCCTGTATAAAAGACACATGGACAAAGCAGAAGAGGGGAAGGATTGAATATGGGAGGTGGGATTGGGTGGGGTGAGGGAAACTGGTGGTGGGAAAATGGAGATGATTGCATTTGAACAACAATAAAAAATAGTAACACTCCTAATTTCTGCTGTGACTGGTTTAGATATGTAGAATTTTTAAAATATATTTTTTATTGTTGTTTGAGTACGACTGTGTCCATTTTACACCAACCAGTCACCCCAACCCCAGCCATCCCCACCTCCCACCCTCCACCCTACCCGCTTTGACTTTGTCCACGTGTCCTTTACACATGTTCCTTGCCCAACCTTCCTCCTTTTCTCCCCATTATTCCCTCTCTTACAGTTACGGTCAGTTTGTTCTTAATTTCGATGACTCTGGTTACATTTTGCTTCCTTGTATGTTTTGTTGATTAGGTTCCACTTATAGGTGAGATCAAACAGTATTTTTCTTTCACTGCCTGACTTCTTTCACTTAGTATAATGCTCTCCAGTTCTATCCATGCTATTGCAGAGTGTAGGAGCTCCTTCTTCCTTACTGCTGCATAGTATTCCATCATGTAAATGTGCCATAGTTTTTTTTTTTTTTTTTTAATCCATGCACTTACTGATGGGTGCTTAGGTTGCTTCTAGCACGTGGCTATTGTGAATTGTGTTGCTATGAACACTGCAGTGTATAGGTTCTTTCGAATTGATGTTTCAGGATGCTTAGGGTATAGTCCTAGGCAACAGACTTGCCAGGTCAAAGGCAGTTCCATTTTTAGTTTTCTGAAGAAAATCCATAGTGTTTTCCACAGTGGCTGCACCAGTCTGCATTCCCAGCAACAGTGTACTAGAGTTCCCTTTTCTCCACAACCTTGCTAGCATTTGTTGTTTATTGATTTGTTTATGATGGCCCTGCTGACTGGTGTGAAGTGGAATCTCAATGTGGTTTTTATTCACATCTCTCTGATGGTTAGTGATGTTGAGCATCCTTTCATATGTGTCTGGACCCTCTCTATGTCATCCTTGGAGAAGTGTCTGTTCAGGTCCTTTCCTCATTTTTTAATATGGTTGTTTGTCTTCCTGGAGTGCAGTCATGTGGGTTCTTTATACATTTTGGATTTCAAACCCTTGTCTGAGTTATCATTGGAAAATATATTTTCCCATACAGTTGGTTCCATTTTCATTTTGCCGATGTTTTCTTTAGCAATGCAGAAACTTTTTATTTAGGTAATGTCCCATTTGTTTATTCTTTCCTTTATGTCCCTTGCTCTAGGGGACATATCAGTGAAAACATTGTTGCATGGAATATCTGAGATTTTCCTGCTGATGATCTCCTCTAAAACTTTTACATCATCACAACTTATATTGAAGTCTTTTATTCATTTTGAATTTACTTTTGTGTATGGTGCAAGTTGGTGGTTGAATTTCATTTTTTTTTTTTGCATGTAGCTGTCCAGATCACCTAGCAACATTTATTGAACAGGCTATTTTTGTTCCATTTTATGGTGCTTATGTCCCCTTTGTTGAATATTAATTGACCACAGAGACTGGGATCTATTTCTGGGCTCTCTATTCTGTTCCATTGATCTATGTGTCTGTTCTTAGCCAGTATGAGACTTTTTCATTACTGTGGCCTTGTAATATAGTTTGATATCTGGTATTGTGATCCCTCATACTTTGCTCTTCTTTCTCAAAATTGCTGCAGCTATTTGGAGTCTTTTATGGTTTCATATACACTTTAAAAATGTTTTGTTTTATATCTGTGAAATTTGTCATTGGTATTTTAATAAGGGTTCTGTCAAATCTATAAACTGATTTGGGTAGTATGGACATTTTGATGGTGTTAGATCTTCCAGTCCGTGAACATGGTATGCGCTTCCATTTGTTTATGTTTTCCTTAATTTCTTTCTTCAGTGTCGTGTAGTTTTTTGAACAGAGGTCTTTTACCTCCTTGGTTAGATTTATTCCTAGGCACTTTATTTTCCTTGTTGCTATATCAAATGGGATTTTTTCCCTGATTTCTGTTTCTAATATTTCATTGTTGGTGTACAAAAATGCCTTTGATTTCTGAATATTGACTTTGTATCCCCTGTTTTGCCAAATTCATTTATTAGGTTGAGCAGTTTTTTGGTGGAGTCTATAGGATTTTCTATGTACACTATCATGTCTTGTACAAACAATGACAGTTTTGTGTCCTCCTTTCCAATTTGGATGCCTTTTATTTTCTTTTCTTCGCTGATTGTTGTGGCTAGGACTTCCAATACTATGTTGAATAGAAGTGGTGAAACTCAACAACCTTGTGTTGTTCTTGATCTTAGTGGGAAAGATTTTAGTTTATGCCCATTGAGTATGATGTTGGCTGTAAGTTTCTCATATATGGCCTACATTAGATTGAGGACTTATTCCTGTATTCTCACTTTGCTAAGTGTTTTAAACATAAATGGGTGCTGTAACCTCATGAAATGCTTGTTCTTCATCTATTGATATGATCATGTGATATTTGTCTTTCTTTTGTTTATGTGATGTATTATGATTATTGATTTTAATAAGGCAAATATTGTACCATCCTTGCATCCCTGGGATGAAACCCACTTAGTCATGGAATATGATCTTTTTTAATATATTGCTGGATGCGGTTTGCCAATATTTTGTTGAGGATTTTAGCATCTGTTTTCATCAGCAATATTGGCCTGAAGTTTTCTTTCTTTGTTGTGTCATTATCTGGTTTGGGGATTAGAATGATGCTGGCTTCATAAAAAGAGTTTGGGAATCTTCCATCTTCTTGAATTTTTGGAATACTCTGTGAAGGATAGGGGTTAGCTCTCCTTTAAATGCTCTGTAGAATTCTCCTGGGAAACCATCTGGTTCATACCTTTTGTGTGTTGGGAGTTTTTTGACTACTGCTTCATTTTCATCAGCTGTTATTAGTCTATTCAGGCTTTCTGCTGCATATTCATTCAGTTTTGGAAGATTATATTTTTCTAAAAATGTCTCCATTTCACCTAGGTTTTCAAATTTCTTGGCATAAAGTTTTTTCTAGTAATTTCTTACAATCCTTTGTGTTTCTGTGGTATCTCTTGTAATCTCTCCTCTTTCATTTCTGATTGTGTTTATTTCAGTCCTCGATCTTTTATTCTTTTTTTCTTTTAATTGTTATTCAAGTACAGTTTTCTGTCATTTACTCCCATCTCAGTCCACCCTCCCAGTGCTCCCCACCTCCCTCCCATTTCCACCCCCCTTAGTTTTTGTCCATGTGTCTTTTATACTTGTTCCTATAATCCCATCCCTTTTCCCCTGAAATTCCCTCCCCTCTCCCCTCTGGATACTGTCATCCCATTTTCTATTTCAATGTCTTTGTTAACATTTTGCTTGCTTGTTTGTTTTGTTGCTTAGGTTCCTGTTAAAGGTGAGATCATATGGTATTTGTCTTTTACTGCCTGGCTTATTTCACTTAGCATAATGCTTTCCAGTTCCATCCATGCTGATGCATAGGGTAGGAGCTCCTTCTTTCTTTCTGCTGCATAGAATTCCATTGTGTATATGTACCATAGTTTTGTGATTCATTCATTTACTGATGGGCACCTAGGTTGCCTCCAACACTTTGCTATTGTAAATTGTGCTGCTATGAACATCGGGGTGCATAGGTTCTTTTGGAATGGTGTTTCAGGGTTCTTGGGATATAATCCTAGCAGTGCAATTGCTGGGTCAAAAGGCAGTTCCATTTTTAGTTTTCTGAGAAAATTCCATACTGTTTTCCATAGTGGTTGTACCAGTCTGCAATCCCACCAGCAGTGAACTAGAGTCCCCTTTTCTCCACAACCTCTCCAACACTTGTTGTTTGTTGCTTTGTTTATGATGGCCATTCTTACTGGTGTCAAGTGGTATCTCATTGTGGTTTTAATTTGCATTTCTCTGATGGCTAGCGACATTGAGCATCTTTTCATGTGTCTCTGAATCCTCTGTATGTCCTCCTTGGAGAAATGCCTGTCCAAGTCCTTTGCCCATTTTTTAATTGGGTTGCTTGTCTTCTTGGAGTGGAGTCGTGTAAGTTCTTTGTATATTTTGGAGATTAAACCCTTGTCTGAGGTATCATTGGCAAATATGTTTTCCCATAT
>PVKM010008840.1:0-38180 GCA_004027735.1 Carollia perspicillata
TTTACCATGAGAAGCAAGGTTGATTTTAAAAGAGAAGAAAATGTGTAGATATTTGCTTATTTTAATAGTTGGGAGGGAAGACTGGGTAATTTTATTAATGGTACGTTCCTGGAGGTGAGGATTTTTGTTCCTTATGTTCTCAACTGAGTTTTGATACTTTTGTGTTAACTGTGTAGTTGCATGAAGTCTTCTCATGTTTACATACTTGGCATTTGATAAATGGATAATATGTGAGTGAAGGTAATTAAAACAATATTTCTATCTTTCTTTAGAGTGCCATTTGTGGCATTTGAAGCCACCCACTTGTCCTCTTTTAACTAAACTTAAACAACTGAATACTAAAGTAGAGGTGGAAGATCTCTCAAAATGTGTTATTGCCCTTGGTGAATTTTCAACATTGAGTTCAAATTTGAAAAGTAAAAATTCTGCTCTTGTGGTAAGTATTAGAAAGCTCATCCATCAGGTGGCGTTTCCTTCACATCTTTTAGAGGAAAAAAATGTGGATATTTACTATTGTAGCCTCAAGTTCATTTTTTCCTAGAGTTCAATTTTAAAAAATACATCACAGCTGAAGTACATATCTCTTTTAAATATTTCTAGAGTTATAAAAATGTTTTAAGAATTAATGATAGCCAGTTTCAAAAGATTATATTATATAATACATTTAGGTACTTTATAAGTCAGCATTATAGCCTAGTAAATATTTGAAGTACAATTAATTGAAACAAAACAATAGAAATATGAACTAAGTCCTTCAAAAGCTATGCAAATGAAGTTTTTGCCCTCAAGGTTACATTTAGTAACACTGCCATCAAGGTTACATTTTGTGATGAAAGCTAATATTGACTTCTTATAGACAAAGTAGTTGGTAGCATTGTGCTTAATGTTAATAGATGATGTGGGTCAGTTATTGAGTAGTTTATTCTTTATTTCAGTTTATGGGGAGAAGGAAAGACTTTACTGAAGAAGTAAGAAATCTTTTGCTGGAGGAAATTAGGTGGTCAAATCCTGAATTTTCTTTGAGGAAATATTTTCCTTTGCTTCTAAAAAAACGAACTGAGCACCAAGTACTCTCTGAATGTCATTGTAAACAAGGTTAGTGATAATTATTTTTTATGTTAACGTTTTCCTTTTGAAAGCACCGAGAGTTAGCCACTGACTCTTGGAAGTGGTCATAATGAAAAGAACATCGCTTATGGTTGGCAGGGCAAATTTGTCCAGCTGAAGTAGAGCATCTTGTGCATTGCTAGCCCCTGCCAGCTTCTAGGGGTGCCAGCCCGAAGGCAGCTGTTCACTTTCAGAAAGCCTTAAATGAGGTGATTTGAACTTGTATAGCTTGTACAAAGGCATTCTAAATAACAAGATATTCAGCTTGCTTTCAGTATGCCACATTTGATTCTTGCCTTTCATTTTATAGTAAGACAATTGGATATTTTTAAGATTATTGGGTATTAATTTTTTTGATTAGTAAGGACATGCATTTCTGTTATTCCCCAAATAGAAATCGTACAGCTAGAGCCCAGTGTCAATCTAAAAGAAACCAAAAGGAAACGAGTGGAAACAGAAAACCATAAGTCAAAAAGAAAGAAACCAAATGAGTACTCAGAAAATCCAAAACCGATAAATGGAAAACCAAAAGAATTTGACAGAAGAAATAGTTCCACTGGGACAAAGCTAAATTCTTCCAAAGGTCGATGTTCTAAAGCATGCAGGAAGAATCAAACTGCTTTGAGTGCCACATGTAAAGTGGAAACAGAAGCAGTAGGAGATTCTGATGTTCTGATAATAGATGATGACAAAGCGTCTACGTCAGAAATATCTTCTATTCCTGGTAAATTAATTTTTCTCCCTCTGGTCCTAGAACTCTTTTGTTGTTGTTTTTTAATCTATCACTTCTCTCTTTTAATATGTTCTCATTGCAAGTTTAAACTGTGTATGTATAAAATAAGAAGTGAAAGTCTCACTGATTAGAGTCTTGTATATAACCAGATTAACAGATTGGTGTTTGGTCTTCGATTTTTCTGTGCTTCTGTAAATACATACCCTTTTTTAAAAACCTGGGATCACCCTGGCTAGTGTGGCTCAGTTTGTTGGAGTGTCATGCTGTAAACCAAAAGGTTAAGGATTCAATCTGCAGACAGGGCACATACTTACGTTGTGGGTTCGATCCCTGGTTGGGGTGCATATGCAAGGTGGCTGATTGATGTTTCTTACATCAATGTGTTTTCTAGCCTGCAAAGTTTCTTTTGAGAAATCAGCTGACAGTCTTATGGGAACTCCCCTGTAGGTAACTGTCTCCTTTTCTCTTGCTGCTTTTAAGATTCTCTCTTTATCTTTAATCTTTGGCCTTTCAATTATGATGTGTCTTGGAGTGGGCCTCTTTGCATCCACCTTGTTTGGGACTCTGTGCTTCCTGGACTTGCATGTCTATTTCCTTTACCAAATTAGGGAAGATTTCTTTCACAATTTTTAAATTAGATTTCCAATTTCTTGCTCTTTCTCTTCTTCTTCTAGCACCCCTGTGATGCAAATGTTGCATTTCTTGAAATTGTCCCAGAGGCTGCTTATACTGTCCTCATTTTTTGTCTTGATGTTCTGATTGGTTGTTCTTTTCTTCCTTATGTTCCAAATCATTGGCTTGATTCTTAGCTTCATCCACTCTACTGTTGTTTCCCTGCAAATTGTTCTTTCTTTCAATTAGTATATCCTTCATTTCCAATTGGATCTTTTCTTTGCTGTTGAAGTGCTCACCAAGTTCCCTGATCATCCTTATAACCAGTGTTTTGAACTCTGCATCTGAGAGATTGCTTATTTCCATTTTGTTTAGCTCTTTTTCTGGAGTTTTGATCTGTCCTTTCATTTGGGCCATATTTCTTTGTCTCCTTATTTTGGCAGCCTCCCTGTGTTTGTTTCTATGTATTAGGTAGAGCTGCTTTGACTCCATGTCTTGGTAGTATGGCCTAGTGTAGTAGATGTCCTGTAGGATCCATTAGCACATCATCCCTGATCACCCAAGCTGGGTACTCGAGGTATGCCCTTTGTGGGGGCTGAGTACACCCTCCTCTTGTAGTTGAGCCTTGGTTGCTGTTGGCAGATGAATGGGAGGGATTTACCCAGGCCAGTCACTGCAAGGACTGTCTGTGACCACTGACCACCTATCTCCACCCTCTGTGGAGGGTCAGCTGTGCAGCTATTGCAGTGGCAGGGGGGTAGTGGTCTGATGTGGTCTGTAGCTGTACATTTTACTTTGTTTTGTTTTTTCATTGCTTTGGGAGAGACAGGAAGGGAGAGAGAGAGAGAGAGACATCAATGAGAGAGAGGAAGGGAGAGAGAGAAACACCAATGTGAGAGAGAAGCTTCGATTGGTTGTCTCTCTGCATGTGAACCAGGAAGTACAGGTGCTGAGCCTGGGGATGGAGCCCATAACCTGAGTATGCGCCCTTCCTGGGAATCTAAACTCCAACCTTTGGGTTATGGGGCAACTTGCCAATCAACTGAGCCACAACAGCCAGGGCAGTATGGTAAAAATTATTTTTCATGTGTCATGTTTCTTGAGTTATTATTAAAAATTTAAGTGTACACTTTTAAATCTTACTGTCATGAGACTTTATGGTGGTTTTTGAGGGAGGAATTTGATGTGAAGAATTTTCAGGATAATACTAAGTTTTGAAATTTTCTTTTTGGCATTTTGTAAATGTAAATACAGTATTTGTACAAATATTTATTGTTACATGAAACTAATGTAAATGTCTAAGAATATATGTTTATGTCAGGGAACAAATATTTGACATGTATTTTTTGCTTTAGATTCTGGAACTGAAGACATGCTTTGGACAGAAAAGTATCAACCTCAGAACTCCAGTGAACTCATAGGCAATGAGCTAGCTATAAAAAAGTTGCATAGGTTGGTCAAATTAAGAAATAGTTTATGAATATAGTTTTTTAAAATTTTATTCTAAAATCTAAAAGTTATGAAGTAATACATTATATAGTGAAATCTTAAAAGAAAAATGTACAGAAGAATTTTAAGTAAATATCCTTCTCTTCTTCCTAGAGGTAAACCACTTTTAAAGGTTTCTTGTAAAATCTTTCAGAAAATATTTTATGCATATATTAATTTCTTCTTTCCTAACAAATGGGGTTATATTATTACTAATTCAAGTCCATGATCTCTTTGTCTACAAGTGTCACATCCAAAAAGTTCTGAAAACTGGAAGTATGTTAACTTTATTACATAAAGTTTATTGTGGTCTTTATTGATCTTCCTTATAGGCATTCATACATTTTTTAAAATAGAGGTAGTAAGTGATTATGGATGTACTGTCACAGACCTCTTTAGGGCTATTATGTAAGTGTATGTACCAAATTGCTATCCTAATATCTGAAAAATTCTGAATTCTAAAATCCATTTGGCCCAAAGGATTTCATATAAAGAATTGCAACCCATAATAAGAGTTAACACCTTGAGCTTGGCACTGTTCTAAGTACTTGCATTGTTCTTAGCTCATTTAGTTTTTAGAACAATAGTATAAGTACTGTTGTCTTTATCTTATAGATAAGGAATGAGGCCTAGAGAGATTGAGTATTTAAGGTCACACAGCTAGAAAGGGATGGAGCCAGAATTTAAACTCAGGTGGTCTAGCTCCAGACTATAAGTTAATCTTTCTTATACTTAGCATTGTATGTTAGACATCTTCCATGTTATCACACAGTCTACCTAAATTCTTTTTAGTTGCTGGGTATTGGTTTCTTATATGGGTATAACATATGTATCTTTTTCTTGACTGTTGTACTTTTAGGTTTTTCCTTTTGTAAGCTAATGTAAACCATGTTGCAGCAAATATCCTTGTACATATCTTCTACCTATATCCTGTGAATTATTTTATTAACATACATTTTCTTATGGCAGTTGGTTGAAAGACTGGAAAAGAAGAGCTGAATTGGAAGAAAGACAAAATTTGAAGGGAAAAAGAGATGAGAAGCAAGGTATTTTGAGTCATTTTTTCCCATTTCAATGAAAAGTTTTAGAATTACATTTGCTAAAAACTTCTATAAAATATCTTACTCATTTTATATTCAGTGTTCTAGTTTTTGCACATTAAATTTTTAGCATTTATGGGTTTGGTGAGGTAGAATTGCTGCTTAAGCAATTATCGTTTTATATGCATTTGAATAATTTTTCAGATCTGTCAGATAGCATTGACTTTAAAGGCAGTTCGGACGAAGAAGAGAATCGTCTTTGCAATACTGTCCTTATAACAGGGCCAACAGGCGTGGGAAAAACTGCTGCAGTGTACGCTTGTGCTCAGGAGCTCGGATTCAAGGTTAGTCACAGCTACAGTGGAACAGTGCCAATGTAGTAATTACCCTTGAATTAAAAGAGAACATAAACCATTCTGCCTTTTTGAATATATTCTTTCTGTAGATATTTGAAGTAAACGCTTCTTCTCAGCGCAGTGGAAGACAAATTCTATCTCAACTAAAGGAAGCTACTCAGTCCCATCAAGTAGACAAGCAAGGTGTAAACGCACAAAAACCTTGTTTTTTTAATAGCTACAACATAGGCAGGTCACCAAGTAAGTAAATTATTTTGTCATACCCTGTTGAGAAAATAAAATCTAAGGGGAAAAAATTAGTAATTAGCATTTTTTAATTAATTTTTATTTTTCTAGAACTCTCCTCCCCCGCCACTCCCACCCATGACTTTTTTTTTATCCTCAATAAAAACAAAAATGTATGGGTTGTTTTTTAATTTAATTTTTCTTTTTATTATACCTCAAATTATATGATATGAATTGCTTTGATGTTTTTAAAGTATTTTTTAAATTTATTTTTAGAGAGAGGGGTGGGAAAGGAGAAAGAGTGGGAGAGAAACATCAATGTGTGGTTGCCTCTCATGTGTCCCCTACTGGGGACCTGACCTGCATGCAACCCAGGCATGTGCCCTGACTAGGAATCGAACTGGTGACCCTTTGCTTCATGGGCCCATGCTCAATCCACTGAGCTACACCAGCCAGGGCTAAAAATGTATGTTTTTATTGATTTCAGAGAGAGAGGAAGGGGGAGAGAAAGAGAAACATCGGTTGGTTGCCCCCCATGCATGCCCCAACCAGGGATTGAACCACAACCTAGGTATGTGCCCTGACTTGGAATCGAACCTGCAAACTGTTGTTGCATGGGGTGATGCTCCAACCAACTGAGCAACCTGGCCAGGGCCTGCCCAAGCTTTTTAATTATTTATTTTTAATTTTTAAAAAAGATTTTATTTATTTATTTATCTTTAGAGAGAGGGGAAGGGAGGAAGAAAGAGAGGGAGAGAAACATCAATGTGTGGTTTCCTCTCAAATGCCCCTTACTAGGGACGTGGCCTGCAACCCAGGTATGTGCGCTGACTGGGAGTCAAACCGGCGACCTTTTGGTTTGCAGGCTGGCAAACAATCCACTGGGTCACACCAGCCAGGGCATAAATATTTTTTGTAATTGATTTTAGAGAGAGAGGAAGGGGGAGGAATGGAGGGAGAGAGGGAAGAAGGAAGAGAGAAACGTCAATTCGTTGTTCCACTCATCCATGCATTTCTTGGTTAATTCTTACATGTGCCCTGACCAGGGTTTGAACCAGCAACATAGCATATGCTCTCACCCACTGAGCTATCCGGTCAGGTCCCTTTTTCATTCTTAACTTGGGTGTTCTAAAAACAGTCTCAAGACTGTTGTATAATTTTAATCCTAAAATTTACTTTAATATGTATCTCTAACTGATAAGAACTTTTTAAAAAGCATAACCTGAATATCATAAGTAGACTTAGTAAGATTAACTATATACCTTAATTTGATCTAATATACAATTTAGTTTTCTGATTTTTCAAATGGTTTGTTCAAATCAGAACCCAAATGTGGCCCTACATCTTACATTTGATTAGTGTCTCTTAAATTTTTTTAATCTCTGTTACAATTCTTTCACCCTTTTCATATTATTTAGTTCAAGAGAATGGGTCATTTGTCATAAAATCTCTCACATTCTGTATTTGGCTGATTGTATCTTCATGGCATTAATGTATTTCTCTTCCTATATTTCTTGTAAACTGGCAATTCGATCTGTTCCTGATTAGATTCAGTTTCATTTTGTGGTAGCATACATATAGATGGGTCTTTTGTACTTCCTGTAACATCACAGCAGGAGATACATAATGGCTGGTTAGCCCACTTTTAGTGATATTAAAATTGACAGACAAGCCCTGACCAGGTGGCTCAGTTGGTTGGAGTGTTGTACCGTGCACCAAAATAGTTCCAGGTTTGATTCCCAGTCGGGTGCTTGTATGTAGGAGTGGCTAATCGATGTTTCTTTCCTCTCTTTCTCTTTCTCCCCTGCCCCCCGCTTTCTATCCCTCTCCCCCTCTCTCTTCTCTATCTTCTCTCTCTCAAATCAATAAGCATATCCATAGGCAAGGATTTAGAAAGATTGATTGATGATTTGTTTTCAGTCTAATCCATCCGTTATAAAGTTCCCACATCACTCTCTTACCTGATGGAATTTTGTAGCCATTAATGATCTTTGTTTACTAGACTCATTATTTCATTAGGGGTTAAATGATGGTGGTTTTGTAATTCGCTCAGTGTGTCTCAATTTATTAGTTAGAATTTTAAGAAGCACTATTCCTCATCCACTATTTGGATACTTTGAAGTACAGTGTGTGGAGGAAAGGCGTAAGAAGTGCTTCATTCTTTCCTTTCACTTACCATGTTAGAGTGTTGGTGTCCTGGTAATCTCTGAAGTTGACCAATAGTTTTTGGGGGGTATTATTATGAACTCAGAGATTTGTATGCATTTACTGTGTATCAGTCCTTTGTGTTCATTATTCTTTGCTGCTTTTAAGATTTTTTCTTTATTGCTAGTTTTAAGCAATTATGATATGCATTGGCCTAGTTTTCTTCCTGTTTCATGTGCTTGGGGGTTTGCTGGGCTTCTTGATACATTTATATATTGTAATAATGTTTGCCATTGTGTCAATAATTTGCACCTCTATCATATTAAAAAATTATTGTTTCTTTTTAGTGGTTGGAATAATTAATTATAGCCTCTTTGGAAGTTTGATGATTGTAAAACATTATCATTGTATATATTCAATATACTATGCATTAGATCTCCAGGATTTATTTACTATTCATTGCAAGCTTATACCTTGAAATATCTGTCCTGTTTCCCTACCTGTGTCCCCCTGGTAAAGCACCATTTTACTCTCTTTTTGATGAATTTGGCTTTTTTGGATTCCATATGTAAGCGACATCATATAGTACTTGTTTTTCTGTGACTTCTCATTTAGCATAATGCACTCAAGATCCATGCATGTTGTCATTAGTGACAGGATGTGCTTTCTCATGGTTGAGTAATATTCTGCTATGTTAGATCTTTATTCATTCATCCTTTTATGGGCAATTAGGTTGCTTCCATATCTTGGCTGTTGTGAATAATAGTACTGAAATAAATATGAGAGTACATATATCTTTTTAATACACTATTTTTTGTTTTCTTTGGACATATACCCAGAATTGGGATTGCTGGATCTTATGGTGCTTCAACCTTTTTTTAAAGATTTTTATTTGGAGAAGTGTCTATTCAAGTCCTGTGATTATGAGTATCTTAAAGTAAAAATTGCAATGTGTTTTCTAAAAATAATCTGGACTGATGCCAGCCCATGATCAAGCAATCCTCGGTCTATAACAAAAGTATAAAAACAAAGACTAACTAATGAGTGGGGTTTTTCTTATATAAATTGAAATCTGTTCAATATAAAGAAATATGTTTTATTTTAAGATTATACATTTCAGCCCTGGCTGGTGTGGCTCAATGGATTGAGCACCGGCCTGCAAACCAAAGGGTCGCTGGTTCGATTCCCAATCAGGGCACATGCCTGGGTTATGGGCCAGGTCCCCAGTAGGGGGTGCATGAGAGGTAACCACACATTGATGTTTCTCTTCTTCTCCTCCTCCTTCCCTTCCCTTCTCTCTAAAAATAAATAAATAAAATCTTTAAAAATAGTAAAAATAAAAATTATGCATTCCTTTCCTTGAGGTGTTAAAATGTCCTATTTTTATGAAATGATGATGGCTGATAATTTATTCAAACTCAAAGTTTTTGAAACCCTGTAATATCCAAGAGATACAGTAAAATCTGTGGAGATAGGGGGGTCAAAAAAGAATCGGACACAGTTGTGGAAGTGTGCTCATATGACGGAACGTGAAGAAGATTCTGCTGCGAGGCCATGTGATAGTAAATAGGACATGTAAGGACTGAATCAGGGGCCTTACATGGAAGAAAAGTATATGTTCTAGAATAAAGGCCTGGAGTTTTCAGCTTCTGGGTGGGGAGGGATTACCCATTTATTTTTAAACTTTGTGTCCATTATCCACACCATCTCTAGAAAAACATATTCTGTATTTGCAGTATCATTTGATTACAGTGTTAAGCAGAAGTCGGCCAACAGAGTTCTGTAATGTGCTCAGTATGTACTGTTAACACTTTTTCTCCAGGCTTTTCTGAGCTCACACAGGTATAGAGAAAGAGGATGAAGAGATTATGAATATTATTTGCTTCAATAATGTATATTTCTTTGAAAAAGAGTGTCTTTTCCAAATGACTGGTTTTACCTTCTCTACTGACAGACTAAAAATACAGTAGTATTTGACTATTGAGTATTTGAATGTAAAATGAAAGAAAATTTTTACATCTTTGATTTATAACTGGTAAGAATAGGAATATAAACTGTAGATAACTCCATTTTTACTATCTATTTAATTTTTAGAATTTTTTAAAGTGTAATTTGTTTTTGGCAGAAAAATTAAGTTCCCCTAAGAAAGTTATTACATCGCCAAGGAAGCTTCCTCCACCATCACCACACAGTAGTGGACCGAAGAGAGCACTTCCACCCAGAACTTTGGCAAATTATTTTAAAGTGTCTTCCAAGACAAAAAATAATGAAGAAATAGGAGAACTTCTGGAAAATAATAAAGGTAAGACATTAAACTGACAACGTAATTCTAACAGTTTTAATACTAATGACCCTGATACATAAAAATATGATCTTATTTCATGGATTCCTGCTGCGACTCATTAAACCTCAGCTATGCTGAAGGTCTTTCATGAAGGAGTTTTGCTGTTTTGTTTCAGTTTTGCTAGAGGATTTCAGCTTGAGCTTATTCTGTGCAAATATCCAGTGTTCTAATAGAGGTTAATTTTATATAAAATATTAATATTTTATTTATGCAGGAATCAAAAATTTTTTTGAACAGAAACAAATAATTCAGACTAAATCTACAAACACGACTAATTCAAATGGGAAAGACTGTGGAGCCGAGGAACCCAGCAGGAAAAATGCGACGTGTCTCATTCTTTTTGAGGAGGTAGGCTGACAGAGGCGTACACTCCTGACGTCTCAGAATAAAAACCTACTCTGAGGATTACTGTCCATTACTGTAAATTACTGTAGGATAACCTAGAAAGCAGGAATACTTACTTGGATCTATTTGAAATTAAAGCAGGTGAAACTGTCAGCCATAGAAGAATTTTTCATAACCATGATTAATGATACTCACTCAGGGTTATTAATTTTTTCCAGTATTTTTATTTTGAGTCATACTTACCCAGTGATAGGTGACTGCATTTCTTTGGTTTTAATGTTTGATTTTTTTTTTTTTACTCTTTTAATGTTGTAAGACATTGTAAGATTTTTAGCATGGGTTGAATTCACAGCATTCATAAATTCATACATTTTGTCTCTTAACAGACATATAATGTATCTACTAAGTATACGTAACGGCTATCCAGTAAGTATATTTTTACTGAGGACATTTATGTTTTTCTTAGGTTGATGTCATTTTTGAAGAAGACGCTGGGTTTTTGAGTGCAATCAAAACATTCATGGCAACAACTAAAAGACCTGTAATCCTTACTACAAGTGGTAGGTAACAGTGGTTTTACAACTAATTACTTTTGGTGAAAATATTTCAGAAAAGCTGATTTTAATTAGAAATGTTCCTTTGATAGTCTGCTAGTAAATTAAATCCTTTTTCTAAAATGAGGAGGGTTCTAGATCATTTTTTAAACTAAGAATTATTCAAATTTGCAGTTGATTAGCAGCCTTGAGCAATTATAAAATTAATATAATACCTTGCACCCTGACCAGTGTGTATCAGTTGGTTGGGCATCATTCTCCAAAGCGAAAGGTCACTAGTTTGATTCTGCTCCGGGCACATCTCTGGTTTGCGGGTTCTGTCCTTGGTTGGGGTGCATACAAGAGGCAGCTAATCGATGTTTCTCTCCCTCTCTTTCTCTCTCCCTTCCTCTCTCTCTAAAAATAAATAAAATCTTTAAAAATATATGTATTTATATATGTGTGTGTGTGTATAAATACCTTGCAAATAGTAATTACTTGAAAAATGGGTACTACTTTGAATCACTTTGTTGAGTGTTAGATATTTAGGTGTCTGACAATAGCCTAGAATATAGATATAAAGATATATGAACTAGCAAGTGAAGAGGTTTTGCAAGGGAAAATAAAAGATTCTTCTCTTGACTCTTCCTCGTACTATAATTAGATCACCATGCCTTATTTATTGGTCAAAATATTTTATGGAACCCAACCTGTCTGCAGTTCCTTAATACTAAATTTAGCCATTCCTTAATCCCTGATAACACCTCCCTGATAATATGGATTTTCACAGATTTTAGCTTAAGTAAACCATCATCAGATTGACAAAATCAGTCCACCTTCCTAATAATTAGCATTCAAAGTTGAATTTAAAAACTTATAATATATTATATATAATACAATGTGTTGTATTATTGTCTCCTAGCCCTGGTTGGGTGGCTTGGTTGCAGGTTCAGTTCCCAGTCAGGGCACCTACCTTGGTTGCCTGTTCCATCCATGTTGGGACGTGTATGGTTAGGCAACCTATCAGTCTTTCTCCCTCACATTGATGTTTCTCTCTCCCTCTTTGTCTGTCTGTCCGTCTGTCTCTCTTCCTTTCTTTTTCACCCACTCCCCTCTCCCTTCCTCTCTCTTTAAAATCAATAAAACATATCCTCTTATGAAGATTTTAAAAAATTTTAATTGTTCTCTAATATTTTTCATTGCAAATATTTAGTATAATATTTCTGATATGGATTTCTCTAGGAAAATATGTCTATGTTAGACTCCACTTACAAATTAATGGCCCATTTGACAATTAGTGATTATAATATAAAAATACTGAAGGAGCACTGGCTGAGTAGCTCAGTTGGTTAGAGTGCTGTCCCAAAACTCCAAGTTTGTGGGTTCAGTCCCTGGTCAGGGCATGTATGATAAGCAACCAAAGAATGCATAAATAAGTGGAACAACAAATTGATATTTCTTTTTGTCTTTCTCCATCCTTCTCTCTAAAAATCAATTTAAAAAAAGAATGTTTTTAAAACAATTTAAAAATAAAAATACTAATAAAAATCATAGTAATCACAAGTTAAATGGTTGTTTACTTAAAAGAGCATAACTGCTTTAGATCAAGATAGGAATTCCAGTTTTATTGTATAGTTTCCATGATATTTTATTTTATTACTGATGAAATACAGAATGTTTTTATAGAAAAAATGATTTATTGGTCATCATGTGTTAAAAAATTTTTTTTCCTATAGATCCAGCATTTAGTTTAATGTTTGATGGCTGCTTTGAAGAAATTAATTTCAATACTCCTCCGGTGGTAAGTTTTTAATTTTGACAATCATAAATTATATATCACAATTATATAAAAACCTGGTTTACTATGATAGTTATAATTTTAAAATATGGTCACTAAGGGTATGTTAAACTCTTTTTAGGAAACTTCTGGTTATTATATTTATTTTTTATTTAAAAATAATTACTAACATTCAACTATTCAAATTTTTACTAGATTCTAATGTTCCTTAAGTTTTTTAGTACGAGTGCTTTATTGAGGTTAAATTTACATAGTTAAAATGCCCTTAAGTATACAATTTGGTATTAACATATGTAAACCTTCATGTAACCATCACCTAGATCAAAATATAGAACATTTCCATCGCATCCAAAATTCCCCATGAGCCCTTTTTTAAAAAGTCAGCATTCCCCTCCTCACCATAAGTAACAACTATTCTAATGTTTATTAACTTTGATAGTAGTTTTTTTATTATGAAATTTCAAATAATGAGAAACATTATATATCCTTTTGTATCTGGTTTCTTTTACTTAACATTATGATTTTTAGATTTATCCAGGCTATTCTGTAAGTGGAATGTTGAGTCATCTGCATTATGTTATTCGTTTTAACTTTTAAAGCATCTGCCAAATAGATCTCCAGTGTATGAGAATTCAAATAATTTATATACAGTAAAATTCACCCACTTTAAGTGTATGGCTCAATGAATTTTGACAAATGTAGATATAGAACATGTCTATCAAGAACAGAATACCTGTCGCCCTGGCCAGTGTGGCTCAGTGGATTGAGTGCCCACCTACAAACCAAAGGGTCACTGGTTCAATTCCCAGTCAGAGCACATGCTTGGGCTGAGGGCCAGGTCCCCAGTGCAGGGCACGCAAGAGGCAACCACACATTGATGTTTCTCTCCCTCCCTTCCCCTCTCTAAAATAAATAAATAAAATCTTAAAAAAAAAAAGAAGAACAGAATACTATCATACCTCGGTACTCATTGGCTTCAAAACTTGTCAAACCCTGTACTCATTGCATTTTTGACAAGAAAAATATGATGTTTCAGCACTTGGCACTTGATCAGGACTCATGACACTTGCATGAGTCACAACGTGGAAAGAAGGGGAAGGGACTAATTAAAGAACATGTGTGAATGACCCATGGACATGGACAACAGTGTGGAGTTGACTGTGGGAGTGGGGTCTGGGATGGGCAGAGGAGGGCAAAAGGGGAAAAATTAGAACAACTATAACAGAACAACAAAAAAAATCTTGAAAGAAAGAGAAAATGCTTCACCCTTTGGTACTCATCAGTTTCAGCATTTGTCATGAGTTCTGGGAAGAATTAACAATGGGTACCGGGTGCCACTGTATTTTCATCATCTCGGAAAGTTCCCTCATGACCCATTGTGTTTTTCTGTGACTATCATTTTGCCCACAGAATTTCTTGTAAGTAGAATCTCAGTGTTTTTTGTTTCATTTCTTTTTTTATTTATTTATTTATTTTTAGAGAGAGAAGGAGGGAGGAGGAGGGGAAGAGAAAGAGAGAGAAACATCAATTTGTTGTTCCACTTAATTATGGTGTCATTAATATATTCTTATGTGCCCTGATCTGAGATAGAACCCACAACCTTGGTGTATTGGGATGACACTCAAACCAACTGAGCTACCCGGCCAGGGCTTCTGGTTTCTTTTACAAAACATAATGCTTTTTCAGATTCATTCACGTTACCTATGCCAATAGTTCTTTCCTTTTGATTAATGAGCAATGTTCTATTGTATGGATATATTTCACATATATGAATATGTGTTGTCATAGTCACCTGTTGATAGATATTTGGGTTGTTTCCAGGTAAACTACTGTTAAGTAAAGCTGCTAAATACATATTTATGTAAAAGCTGAATAATTACATTAAAGTCCTTGGGCATGTTTCCATTTCTTTTCCTTAAATTCTTCAAAGGTGGAATTGTTGGTCCAATTAACATAAGAGCCTAACAGACTGTTTTCTAATGATTTGCATTCCTACCAGCAATGTAAGGGAATACAGTTGTTTTTCGCATACTCAGCAGAAGTTGGAATTATCTATGTTTTTATATTATCCATATTAATAATTATATGTTGATTTCTCATGGCTTTAATTTGCAATTCCTTAATGACATGATGTTGAGCATCTTTTCAAATCAGTTGTTTGTCTTACAGACTTTGGATATTCTGGACATAAGTTTGCATTGGATATTTGTTTTATAAATATTTTCTCCCAGTTTGTGGCTTACCTTTTCATTTTTATTTTAAAGAGTGGAAATCTTTAATTTTAATCAAGGCTAGTTTACCAAGTTATTCTTTTTTAATGATTCATGGGCTTTGTATCCTATTTGAGAAATCTTTACCACACACAAGCTTACAAAGATTGTGTTTTAGAAGTTTTATAATTTGGACATGTAGCTCTTTGATCTGATTAGAGGAAAATTTTGTGTGCAATATGAGATGGAAGAGTCATTTGTTTTCCCATTAGATATCCAGTTGTTTCAACACTGCTTGTTGAAAACATGACCTTTTTTCCAGTTTGTCATAATCAGTAGACTCTGTGTAAGTCCATTCTGCTCTTTCTCTTTTTTTTTCTTTTTTTTTTCACACTGTACAACCCCCTTCAGTGCTCACAGCCCGCAGATAAGGAGGTGGGCAATTTACTCTGGCATGGGTGCACTATGGGAGTCCCATAGGGAAGGGCCCACCATAAATCCATTACCATGCTCCCCTCTGCTCTCTTTGTCCATGTGGAAACATGATGTCTTGATTACTGTAGCTCTGCAACAGATCTCGAAATCAAGGGGTGTAAGTTCTCTAACTTTATGCTTTTGCAGAATTGTTTTGGTTATTATGTCATTAATTTCTCTGTTAACTTTAGAAACAGTTTGCCAATTTTTGTAGTTTATTTTGGTGTTCTGATGGAGATTGGCATTCAATCTATAGATCAATTTCAGGAGAACTTACAATTTTACAGTATTGAGTTTTCTGCTTCAAGGAAAGTTTATTTTTTAGGAGACTAGTTTAATTATTTCAGCAGTGTTTTATAATTTTCATTGTACACACCTTGCACATATTTTGTTAAATTTAGTTCTAAATATTTAATATAGTTTGATGTTATTGTAAATTACATTTTAAGATTTCAATTTCAGTTGTTTATTGCTGCTACATAGAAATAAATTGAGATCTGGCTGGTGTGGCTCAGTGGATTGAGAGCTGGCCTGCAAACCAAAAGGTTACCAGTTCAATTCTGAGTATATGCCTAGGTTGTGGGCCAGATCCCCAGTTTGGGGCATGTGAGAGGCCACCAATGGATATATCTGTTGCACATCAATGTTTCTCTCCCTCTCTCCCTCTATTCCTCTCTCTCTAAAAATAAATAAAATCATTAAAACACTTTTAATAAAAAAGAAATAAATTGATTTTATAGCCTACTATCTTGCTAAAATCTTTTATTAGTTCCAGTAGTAGATTTCTTAGAATTTTGTATTGATTGTCATGTCAATTGACACTACTTTCTTATTTTTTTCAAATCTGTACCTTAATTTCTGTTTTTAAAATATTTTATTTATTTATTTCTAGAGAGAGGGGAGGGGAAGGAGGAAGAGAGGGAGAGAAACATCAATGCGTGGTTGCCTTTGTCACAGCCCCTACTGGGGACCTGGCCTGCAGCCCAGGCATGTGCCCTGACTGGGAAATGAACCCACAACCCTTTGGTTTGCAGGCCAGCACTCAATCCACTGAGCCACACCAGCTGGGGCTGTGCCTTAATTTCTTTTCGCCATATTGCAGTGTTTAGTGCCAGTGTACCTTCAATACACTGTTGAGTAGAAGTTAATCTCTGCCTTGTTCCTGATATTGGTTGTGTATTTTCATAGATGCTCTTTATCAGTTTGCTGAGAGTTTCTATCATGAAAAGTATTGAATTTTGTCAAATACTTTTCTCTATCTTTTGATTCAGTCATGTGGTTTATCTTTTTAAATTCTACTATCATGGTGGATGACTCTGGTTGATTTTTGAATGTCAGACCAGTCTTGTATTCCTGGGATAGTATGGCCATGATGTGTAACTGACTTTACATATTTCTGGATTTCATTTGCTCATGTTTTGTTATGGATTTTTGTGTCTACATTCATGAAGGATTTTTGTGTCTACACACAAGAAGGATTTTGGTGTATAGTTTTCAGGCCACATGAGATGGATTGGGACATAGGTTTTGTAGTTTCCTTAGAGAAAAATTATGCATGTTCAGCATTTCATAGTGTATTTAGCATTAATATTATACTTATTTACAAAGAATCCAAACACTTCACAAAAATATAAGTCTATTTACCATCCTTTCACGATTTTTCAAGTGCTTTACATTTATATATATTATAAATTCCCAAACACAATTCTTGGTTTTATTGTTTTAGCCAGTCATATGTGTAATTTAAAGAAACTACAGGGGTAAAAAGTCAGCTTTTACATTTACCCATAGACTATAATTTCTGGTGTTCTTCATGCCTTCCCGAAGACCCAAGTTTTCTTTAGTTTTCTCTTCAGATGTAAGCACTTTATCAGCAACTCTTATAGAGCAGGTCTATTGGCATTAGATTATATAATTTGGTTTCATTTAGCTGAAAATGTCTTTATTTTTAATTCATTGTCAAAGGATATTTTCCCTAGATGTAGAAATCTGGGTTCTTCATTTTTCCATGAGTCCTTGAAAGGTGTCATTCCATTATCTTCTGTCATCATTGTTTCTGGTTATAAGTCAGTAATGTATTCTTTCTTTTTTGGGGGGGGATGTGGTGGCTCATATGTAATGTCATTTTTTTTCTGCATGCCTTTAACTTTACTTTTCATATTACCTGTTATGTACCTACATTTTATATTTTTCATGTTTTTTCTGCTTGTGGTTCTTAGATATCAATAATCCTTAAATATATGTTGTTTCTCTTACTAAGGACATTTAGACTTTTTTTTTTCAAATTTATTTTATGCCCATTTTGACTATTTTTTCATCCTGGGAATTTAAGTACAGGCATTAGACGTTTTACATCTTCTCACATGTCACTGAGGTATGCTGCGATCCCCTCCCCAGTTTTTCTGATTGCACTTCTGATGTGGTCATTTGTATTGATTTATCTTCAAGTTCTTAGACACTTTTTTCCCTGCCACTTCCATTCTTCCATGACTCCCATCCAGTAAAATTTTTATTCTGATGTTGTGGTTTTTGGTTGTATAATTTCTGTTTGCTTCTTCTTTATAGTTTCTGTTTTTCTCTGAGATTTCCCATTTGTTTGTTCTTTATGACCGTGTTTTCCTTCACATAGTTTTACTAGGTGTTTAAAAATTTTTTTATTCATCGATTTTAGATAGGAAGGTCAAGGAGAAGAGAGACATCAGTTTGTTATTTGACTTATTTATGCGTTCATTGGTGGTCCTTTTATGTGCTCTCCTCACTGGGGATTGAACCCTCAGACTTGGTGTATATGGAAGGATGCTCTAACCAACTGAACGACCTGGCCAGGGCTACTAGCTGTCTTAAAAGCGGGTGAGGGAGTCACCAGGGCCATTTCTTTTCTCCAAGTGTTGATTTCCCTTTGGTTTTCTTCTGCCTTTGAATACTCTCTTGTGCGTTCAGGTAGTTGGGTTTTTTGAGTTGATTATAGAGTTTATAGTAATTATCAATGACAGGGTTTGTCTGATCGTAGGTACTCCCTTGATATTGAAAGCAGAATTCCGTGTTTGTGGGAAGCAAAAGTTCCAGAGGAGTATAGGCATAATGTGTGTGTATATACTATGTATATATATAATGTGTGCCAAAGGTTTCACTGCAGAACATCTTTTAATTCTTATTGACTATAAAGTAAAAATGCTAGTAGTCCTGTAAAATCTGTGAACTGTAAATACAATTTTATTTGTTTTAGCTTTTCAAAACAAAAACCTTTCCATAAACGATGATGGGAAAATAATTGTATATGTTTTGCTGTTTTACAAAAAAATATTAAAACAATATTAATGTAACAGTAAATGAAAAATTTAACTTAGTCCATTTACCTCCAACAAATCACTTGTTTTTCCACTTTTTTGTTTTTTTATTTCTTGTTTACCTACTCATATGCTTTTATTACTGCATTGATAAAATTCTCCAACTCTAGTTTTAAAAATTATATAACATTTTCAGTATTATTACAGTATTTATAGTGATAATTTTAATAGTTGTAAAATATTCCATCAAGGTGTACCATTATTTAATCCTAAGGGATATTCTCAAGGTTTAATAAAATCGTCTCCAGGGTTCAGATTAGAGAATCTCCATAAAAGTTGCCTTGCTGTTTTAGATATATACAATTAATAAAATAAGTATATTGCTTTTAGTATTTTTCTGTATATTTTTACAGCTTAGTTTCATTCTCAGTAAATGCTTAAGATGTGAATTTTAGCAAATTTTTTTTATACATGTATTATTGATGTATTTCTGTTAACTCTACAATTGACCGTGTTTCTTTCCTCTCCCTCTCTTTTTCTTAGCTAAATGTTGCCAGCTATCTACAGATGATCTGCTTAACTGAGAATTTTAGAACTGATGTGAAAGACTTTGTAACGTTGTTAACTGCAAATACATGTGATATTAGGAAAAGTATCCTTTACTTACAATTTTGGATTAAAAGTGGTGGTGGATTTTTAGAAGAAAGGCCATTATCCCTTTGTCGTAAGTTGATCCATTATAACAGATTTTTCTGTGATGGGACCCTATATTAAAATGTATACTATATTAGCCCTGGCTGGTGTAGCTCAATGGATTGAGCATGGGCCTGGGAACCAAATGACCGTGGTTTGATTCCCAGTCAGGGCACATGCCTGGGGTGCAGGCTGGTTCCCAGCAAGGGACACACGAGAGGCAACCATACATTGATATTTCTCTCCCTCTCTCCTTCCCTTCCCCTCTAAAGATAAATAAATAAAATCTTTTTTAAAAAATGTATCCTATATCAAAATATTTAAAAGATTATAATAATTTTTGAGCATCCAAGTGTCACATTAATCTTAAAAATAAACTTACATATGTCAATTTTGTTGTTGAAAAGTTTTATAAACATTAATTGTGGGTTAATAGAATTAAAATGTACCTAGAACAAATTGTTACTTATACATTTATAAATATATAGTTTCTTATAAACAAATAGAATTCTATTATTTAGCAACTTTTTTTTATCACTATTTAAAAACATTGGTGATTTTTCCACATATAAATTATTTTTATATGATCGCATTCATGGTAAGGTCCCTTTTAGGTTCCTCTGTAGTTTAAAATTCTACTTTTCCTAAGAACCTTATCATTTCAGAAATGCTTTGTTTTATGATTGATCTTCAGTCATCATTACCTAATTCAAGTCACAGACATTTATTGAGGACTTTCTCTATGCCAGGTCCTGTGTTTACATAAATAAGACATGGGTCCTTCCCTGAAGAAGTTCTAGTTTGTGGTTTCCATGCTCCATTGTCACAGTTCTGTAGGTACAGATCCTGCTTGGGGAAATACACAAATATTTAAACACAATCAAGGTGAAATTCTGTAGTATTAATCCCCTATCATTTTTTTCTTTGATTAGTTCAAAATTTTAATATATTCTTTTTTAAAGTAGACTAACATGTAATTCAACATAGCTGGTAGCTTTCACTATTTCTTGGCAGAAAATATTAAAAATAAGACATGAGCCCTGGCTGGTGTAGCTCAGTGGTTTGGGTGTTGTCCTGTAAACTAGAAAGTCACTGGTTTGATTCCCAGTCAGCGCACATACCCGGGTTGCAGGCCAAATCCCTGGTTGGGGCTGTGCAAGAGGCACACCAATTGATATTTCTCGCCCTTTCTTTCTTCTCGCCCTTTCTTTCTCCCTCCCTCCCTCCCACTCTCTCTAAAAATAAATAAAATATTTAAAAAAACGAACTAAAAAAAATTTTAAAAGACATGAAAAATAACCTGTTATAGTTAATAACTATCACCATGCTACTGGAATAAAACACTATATACTAAGACTTTAGAAGACACAAACTATATATGACATTTTTTTTCTTGATGATCTTTTATGTTTCGTTTCTTTCTATAAAGAAAAGAAACACTCATTAGGAATTTGAACAGTACATAAATATATAAAGTAAAAAATAAAGGATCTTCCTCACTTCTTAAGTGTAGCCACTGTTAGACCTTTATGCATATACAAATTCTTCTGCCTACCTATTTAGCAAAATTAACTAACACTATATATATATTGTTAAACTACATAATTGATTCACTTGAAAATTTATTGTCACTACTTACAGGTCTACCATACTTTTTCACAGCTGCATGCAATTCCATCATTGATTGGATATAAGAATTTAACTAACCATCTATTTGGAGACATTTAAGTTATCTTCAGTTTGTCATTAAAGCATACAGTGAATATCTTTATACATGTACCCTTGAGTACATCTGTGAGGGCTTCTGTTGGAGGGAATTCTGGGAGTGTGGGCCAGCGGCTATATGTTGACATTTGTATAAGTCTGTGTTCCCACAAAGAGTATATGATTGCTCTTTTATGTGTGCCTTTGACAAACTAGGTTATCGGTCACTTTAATTTGCCAGTTTAAAGGGTGAAAAAATGAACATCTTAATTTGCATTTCCATGATCACTGGGGAAGTTGCACAGGTTTTTTAGATATTTGTATTTCCTCTATGATTTGTCTGTTTATAGTCCTTGAACAAATTGTTACTTATACATTTATAAACATAGAAGCTGTCAGTTTTACTAAGCAGTCTACTATTTTAAAAGCATTCGAAGCCTTGAATTCTTGCACTTTTTTCTTTTGGGTTGTTTTGTAAGCCCATTACCACCACCTCACTTAACCTCTGTATGCTAGAGATGATGTTTGTAGTGTGTGCTTTATGAATTAAGTACATAAGTGGGGAAAAACAGAATGGGGGTACAGGATCAAAAGACGCCCAAGGATCTTAGTGTTTAAATAAGTGTTTGTTACAGTTTCTTAAAAATCTGATTAGCTAAGATTTTCTTTTATTAACTTTGAAGGAGGAAACAGCAGAAATGTACAACTTATTTGCTCTGAAGATGGCCCTGATTCCAAAAATAACCCTAAAAATACTAAAAGGAATTTTAGAGAGCTTCCCAAATGTGACATTGGCTGTGTTGATACCTTGTTTGGCCTTAAGAATATTTTTTCTCCATCTGAAGACTTATTTTCATTTTTAAAGGTATTTACAATGTCTAGTTTGGAATGTTAAATTTATATTCATTCTCATCTTCTCAACACTCACTCCTATCTTTTGAATCTTGAGGTTAACTTAAATTTGCTTATAATTGTTACAGGCTTCAGGGTTCTGATTTTAACACATTTGACCTGTGACAAATGATGCATAGGCATTGCTCTAAATGCCTATAATAGTATTGAGACTAGAATTTAGAGATACTGCCAATTAAAAATTCCAGAGAAGTATTTTTAAAATAAATGAGCTTCTAATTATTGAATTGGGGTATATACTGAATATAGAGAATTTAATTCTTCAAATTAACAGTCTAAAGTAACATTTTAAATTTATAATATTGTTTTGATTGCTTAAGGGATTGACTGTAGGTTAATAAATTATGAGGGGTAGTGACTTCTTACTTAGAATATGGATGACACTATTCCTATGGATAGAAAAATGCTTAAACTGTATATCATAACATTTCTTCACTCAAAATTGTTTTTCAGCACAAAATCAAAACAAAAGAAGAATGGCATAAGCTCATCCAGCTTCTTACAGAATTCCGAATGCAGAGTGTAGATTTTTTATATAGTAATCTTGAGTTCATTCTTCCATTACCTGTTGACATCATTCCAGAAACAGAAAAACTCTGTGGTTCGTCAGTGAGTATGGACACCAGTGCAACAGCAAAACACATGGACTGCCTTACGAGGAAACATGCTGGAGAGAAGCCGTTGAAAAAGTCACAAAAAAAGAAACATAAGAAAAAGATGGTCATTCTTGATGATAGTGACTTATTTGACACCAAATTGGACTTTCCTGAATTTCTTTGCCTACACCCTGCATCTTCTTCCTCAAATTCAGAAGAAAGCAAAACCAAAGAAAGCAATTCAGAGACAAAGGAACTAAACAAACGTTTAGAGTCTAATATTGAATCTATTCCTTGTCCTCCTAAAACACCAGCAGAAAAAAAATGTTCTGCCCTTGTTTCTGACTGTTTAAATTCTCTTACTGAGTTCATGGATAACATGTCCTTCTTAGACACCCTTTTAACTGATGTAGGGGAACAGAAGGAACTTGGTAAAAATGACTTTAGTTGGACAAATGGAAAGGTTAAAAGTGGACTTTGTGATGAGTTTAGTCTTGAAAGCAGTGATGTGTGGACTTCTCAAAGCTCTGGAGAATTAAAGGCAGCCGTGGAAGCTCTCAGTTTCACTAAGTGTTCTTCTACTATTTCAAAAGCGTTGGAAACCTCCTTGAATTCTTGCAAGAAATTAGGCAGAGATCCAATGAAAGACCTTACTTTTTATGTTTCACAAAAGCGCAACGATGTGTACTTCAGTCAGTCGGCTGCTAATTTAGAGTAAGTCTTACTTTTTATTTATTTTTGTATATTTCAGTAGTAAATGGTAATGAGAAAATTATTAGGTTCTTCTTACTAATTTTGAAATGCTGGGTTTTTATTGATATTAATAATGTAGCTTCTAACCAGATGGTTAAGGAGACCATCCTGAATGCTGGGAAGAAAAAATAATGAGGGACTAGGATGGGTTAGATTTGAGAAACTCGTATTTATTTATTTTTATTATTTCTTTATCCTAACCCAAGGACATACTTACTGATTTTGGAGGAGGAGGGCGGGAGGGAGAGAAACATTGGTCTGCTGCCTCTTACATGCACCGTCTGGGCTCAGCCTGCAACCTAGGCATGTGCCTGACCAGGAATTGAACCGCAGCCTTTTGGTTTGCAGGACAAGGCTCCTATCAACTGAGCTGCACTGGCCAGGGCTGGGAGGCTCTTGAATGACAGGGAAAGGGATTTGGATTTGCTGTGGCAGGTAGCAGGTAGCCATCAGAGATGCTTCAGCATGGAAGTGGTTGATGGGTTCAAAATGATGAGGGAAATTAATCTGGAATCCATTTGATCCAGTCTAGACAGGAAGCAGGGAAGAGGAGACCAGAAGCTGATTGTGTTTGGGATTGTTACATTTTTATCAGGCATTAAAAATAAAAAGTAACGCATTATTTTTAATTTACAGCTGTGCTCGGAAGAGGATAGCAGTCATTAAAAGTATATTTTCAGGCCGATCTCTTCTGAACCTGGGGATTAGACAATCTAGTATAATTGAATACTTGCCAACTCTTCGAAACATTTGTAGGTCCGAGAAGCTAAAAGAACAAGGAAAAAGTAAAAGGAGGTAAAGTCTCTATAAATTTTTGCTTAGCTATTTCAAGATTAATATTCTCATCTGATGGGAATATCAATATTAAATTGTTTTGCCTTGTAATTTTGACAGGTTCCTGCACTATCTTGAAGGAATTCACCTTAGCATTTCAAAAGAGACTGTGAATACTTTGGCAGCGGGCTTCCCTTAATATTCTACATTAACAGTGCCTTGTACAGATTATTATGTGGTCGTTAATATACGTTTTTATACTGATTTTCCTGGAAGTTTATATCTCTTAATGTACATTTAAAACAAACTATTTGTATATATTAGTGTGCAGATATTTAAAATGAAAACATTTGAGTTACAAATTGTATTTATGATGTGGTGTATTCTTTTTAAATTTTTTTTGTATTATCTGATTTAGCTTTGTTGGAGTGTTTTTGTCTGTGAGTGAGCTGTTCCTAGGAGGTAGAGTTCACTAAGATACTTCTAAAGATGTTTTACTGCTAAACTAATCCATAATTTTTCCCTTCCTGGTACCTTTAATCTTCCACTTTCCAACCAGGTGTTAGTACTCTGTTGAGCTGTAAATAGGAATCTCCTAGGTGATTCTTTTTATTCTAAAATAAGAATCTTTTAAACAAATTGGTATAATCCAGAATACAAAATTGCATATATAATGCATAAGAAAAATTCCTAAGAAAGAAATTATGTTTCATTTTTCAAAAAGATCTTCCTGCCCTGGCAAGTGTGGCTCAGTGCATTGGGCGCAGGTCTGACCCTTCGCAGGTCTGACCCCGAAAGGTCACAGGTTCAGGTTCAGGTCAGGACACATGCCTGGGTTGTGGGCAAGGTCCCCAGTTGGGAGTGTGCGGGAGGCAACCATTTGATGTTTCTCTCCTTTTCCTTCTCCCTCCCTTTCCCTCTTTAGTTTCTAAAAATAAACAAATAAAATATTTTTAAAAAAGGAAATCTGGTTGAAGATTTTACCTTAAAAAAAACCTTCCTAATCATTTTATTTTGGTAAAATAAGTTGGTACTCCTCCATCGTATTTTACCATTGAATACTGAATGTTGACAAAGTGAAATCAAGATTATGAATTAGTTTTCATAAATTTTTTAGCAACCATACATGTGATATTTTGTATATTTTGTCAATTCAAATCACTTACCTTGTACATTTTTCTTGTATTTTTATATCATTGATGTTTTATTTCATAAAGATAATGATGTTAATATATCTACTTGGGACAAATATTTAATGCTATTCATTAAAACTGTAACAAAGAAGGAGTCTACTACAGGATTTCTATATAATAACCATTTTGTCTTAAGCTTATGTTTTGGAGAATATATGTATTTTTAATTACAAGATTTTAAAATACCACATCACTTAAAGTCATTTTTACAATTAGATAATCAAGTATACCTCAAAAAAGTCTATTTATATTAGCTTAATATTCAGTTACATTATCTGGTGAATTACATGTTCACCTCAAAGAGGAAGGATCTTAGTTTTGTATAGTTGAAAAATGTCTATATATACATGCTTAAAATGTGTATGAAGATCCATTTTTACTTATTTAACTCACTCTTTCTTGTATTGATAATATATTGATTTAATTAAAGGCTAAAGCTAAAAGGCTTTATCCAATGTGGATATAGGAATTCCAGGTGTAATCATCTGGGTAAATAGTGATGAGTTTGGATACAGGCTAAAACTTATACAGGTTTTTCCTGTATATGAGAATAAGATGTGAGGCATTTTTTTAAAGTATATGGATTTATTTTTTTTCTACTGAATATAAGAGTTCACTACCCATAGAGCACTTACCTATTAATTTGGTCTTTTATTATTAGGAAATTCTGATAATTCTTAATACTTGAGGAACCAAAGTAAAATAACTCCATAGAACTTTTAAATTTTTTTTTAGGTTTAACATAATTTGGGGAAGATTTTTTTTCTCAGTTCTTAAAGGTGATAAATTCCTGGTAGTTTTAGTTCTTTTTTGTGAAAAAGTAAGCAGATTTTGACGACTTTTCAATAATTAGCCTCCTAGCTTATAAATATCTAATACAGTCACTTTTACTTATAGCTATTTCCAGAAATAGGTAGGAGGTAGAATACCACGCGACTGGCCTGAACAGCTGGATGGTTGGTGAGGCTATTTACCAAAGTATAAAACAGCAATTACTGAGGTGATCTGCAAGAAAGAGAATGATTTCAGACATGTATCCTATGAATATCTACATATCCACAACATTTCCAAGGTGGAGATACGTACACAACCACATCCGTGTATAAAACTATAGAGGTTTACGTGTGCATGGCAACAGACTAAGTGCTGCTTTCCTCGAAAGCTGGTCTGTCAAGTAAGAGTTCAAAGTAATATAATGAACCTGTTAGACAAGCCTGGTTCACTCTGGGCTTAATGGATTGAGTTTATGAAAATTGCCTTTTGGAGGCAGTGCATCAAACCACATTCTATTTCCAGACTAAGAAGAGGACTCCACAAGTTGTGTTATCTGTTTAGCTTGATTCCCAGGATGAGCACCGTCCGGAAGAACTCATCATTCCCTGCTTCAGCCAATTCATTATAGATGGTATTTGCTTTTAAGGGAAGGTAACTTTCTTTCTCATTTTGACTGGTTAGGAGGCATCTTACTGTTCAGTATTTAAACCTAAAAAGTATAGAATCTCGTAAGATATTTACAGATTTGGCCTTGTCTTATTGTGTAAACCATTTAACAACCACAAGTCCTACTTCAAATACACACAAATGTGTTTTATTCTCCATTAACACGGATGTCAAAAGTTGGTTTTTACAGCTTTAAAGCTAATAAATACAACAGTAGAACAGATTATATACTAATTATCAGAATTTTAAGGTTCAGGGGCAAATACTACTAATTCATAGAAGGCAACAGCTTGTAATAATGAGTCGTACAACTCCTCTATTCGGTAGTGCTCAGTAGATGAGAACATCTGCCGGTAGTGCACGATCTTGTCTGCCGGGAAGAGCACCCGGGGCGCTTCCTTCAGCACAGAGTCCAGGAGGAGCTGCTTCACCAGATCTTTCCCACTAGTCCGCGTGTCCCCAATCATCAGTTCGAAGTGCTTCCCCACTGCACCGCGGCTCATGCTCAGGACCCGATGCTCGCCACCCTGGGCGAAAGTTGTGTCCAATAAGGCATACAGCATGGCTTCCGTGATATGCAGGTGTAACAGTATAGGAAACAGGGTTGAGTTCTGAATTGAAAGTCCTGTTTTTTCCAGAACATAGAAGTCAGCTTTAGGAATCTTTGAAATGACTGAAGAAATCTTTAAAAAACAAAACAAAATAAGTGAGTAGAAATAATTCATTAAGTTTTATTATTTAGGTCCCCTCTCTGTCCCACTTCTATTATTTATTTATTTATTTATTGAATCTTTATTGTATTTTTCTATATTACCTCTTAGTCCCCTTATATCCTCCCCACCACTCTATTTTAAAAATAAAATTGTAGAACTTACTAACTTATATAACTTACAGAACTTACACTGCTATTGACAATTCTGAAATAACTGGAAACATTTTATGGGGGAGTCAGGACAGCCACAGTCTGGCTGAGGTTCTATCAGGCACAAGATGAGCTAAGGCAAACCATAACTTCTAAAAGTTGTCTTTTAGAACTTTAACATGGACTTGTTTTGAAAGTCAAAATACTGACTTTACATTTATACAAGTTATTAACCTTTCAAAAATTTCTACAGTCGAGCATAGGGTTAGAATTACTGGTCCAAAATCAATCACTTCTACAATGGACTGATCACACCAGATGCTTGATCGAACCAGTTTTTACAGGTATCAGGTATTGTCATGATAATTACTGCCCCATCTCCCAAGCTTTCAAAGACTCCAGACAACAAGTAATAGCATTTAAAAAATAAGCTTAATGAATATAATGATGACATTCTATAATATTTAGAATAATATACTTTACCACTGTGTTTTTCAGTATCTGCTTTTTGCTATATAGGTATTTCTTGAAATAAATGATCCCAGTTTTAAAAACACATTGGTGATGGGAAACATAATTGGAATGGGTGAGAGATAAAGACCAAAAGAAAATCCCCTCTTCCTATTTTATTACATCCCTTTTAGGAGCAGTAGATTCAGCTACACAAGGGTCTTGAGCAGGTAGGAACTTGAATGTATAACTGCCTTACCTCTTCTAAATAGACAGATGATATGTATGTTCCTTTCATCAACTGGAAGCATTCACTTTGCTGCCAGTCTAGCACTGCCAATTGACGATCCAGGTGAGCCCAGGCAATTCTTCGAGTACCAAAAACAATGGATACGATACTATTTACTGCCTGAAACAAAAAGGCTGGCTTAATTACAAGTGTAAACATTTAACAGATACAAATTTTAAACTACAAAATCAGAAAGCCAAATTAGTTTATGTAACAAATAGATTCACAGCTTATGAGCTGAGAATTAAAGAAATGGAGGAGTAAGTATAAAAGGTAGCCAATAGCTGTCAGTTTTCAGCACGTAGCTCAAAGTGAGCATTCAAATGTTGCCGGGGACTGTGCCACACTGGGCAGCCCAGGAACATAGCCATACATTGTAAGAAATGCCACAACCCAACATGTACGCCGTAGAGAAAAGAAATGGTCAGGGAAGACTTACTGGAGGACTAGGAGACTGAGAAAAACGGTAAACAGAAAGTCACCTCACCCAGATGTCTGCGTAGTCTGACACCTCGCACTCAGGCAGTGGACTAAAGAGTACACGTGGGAAAATCCCCAGATTTCTGTAAACAGTAACTTGCAATTTACATTTCAGAAAGATCGTGGATAGCTGTGTGGAAGACGGACCAGAGGAGCCTAGACTAGAGGTTGGGATTTGTGTTGGCTCCCTGTTTTATGACAAAATATTAAGAATTTAAGACAGAGTAAGGGTAAGAAACAGGTCAGAGGTAATGAGAATAGAACTGATGTGTGAGACAATCAAAATGCCTAGGATAACTCCAGTTTCATTTCAGTGACTGTCTGGCATCATGAATCAAGATGATCATAGGAGGCAGGTCAGCTTGAGAAGGTTGGGCAGACAAGTTGTTTTTTAATGTATTGAGTTCAGGTTGCCTTCTAAGGGGAGATGTACAACAGATAATTGGACATATGGATTTAGGTCTGGGCCATAGCTGCAGACAGAACTGTGGCATCACCTCACTCCAGCATGGCTCGTTAGTTTTATGAACAAGTAAATTACCGTGCTCTATAGATACAGAGGCAGAGCAGCAGGAACATTTCATGACTGTACTCCTCCCTTTCACTGCTCAGGAATGGATAAGCATCCACCAAAGGCAGAACAGTTGGCTGCCCAGACATTACAAAATACAGGCCGCCTTTGGTTGTCAAGCTTTTGTGTGCGTAAGAATTACTGAACCAAGTTGCCCACAGTACTTCATGGGCAACAGAGTTTTTCCAAGGGCTTCATTGCATGGTTTTCTCTGTATAAACAGACTTGAGAACCTAGCCCTCTAGATGCAATTCCATGATAATCTGGGTATAAACAGTAGTTTTAGCCATAAATTTGAATGAAAGTCTAAACCCTGAAAAATTTGGTTCAAATGTGTTTCAGACCAACTGCAGTGGTTCTGGAAGGCATGGGTGGACCCTGCCAGTCCTCTGAAGGTGGCTGCAGCATTCTGGTTATAGCTCTTTTTCTTCCCCCCCTGAAAAGAGGATCCAAAGCTTTCATCGGGTTTCAAAAACTATCCATAATCCTCCCTAAACTGAGAATGCTGGTCCACAAAAATTGTGCTTATTGTTACAGGATAAGAATATGTTATCAATTAAACTTACGTATGTTACATAATATGTAATGATATCCCAATAAAGCTGGGGGAAAAATATTTTATCAAGTACTGCAACACAGAACCTAAGTTCCTCCAACGTTTAATGTTTGATGAGCCAAGTAATTCTAATACTTATTTTTAAGACAACACTGGAAAAGATTTGCTTTTTGAATGCTTTGGGAAGGGGGGAAGGAAACTTTAAATCCTGCTGGAACGACTGGTATAATGTCCTAAAATCACTCATTGGCCACAACCCATCTCTGCATCTTAATTTCTCATTGCTCCCAACATGACTGCCCCCCGCAGCCTGATCGCCCCCCAACATTCCTTTTCAATAAATCTTGCACAGACCTGCTTCTCTGCATCCGTTTTTTTCTTCCTAGAATGCCCTCCTCTCCCAGCTAGCCTATTTTCTCCCTCAGAGATCCAGGGTGAGTTTTTTCAGTAACCTTTCCCCAAAGTCACATTCCACAGTTCTCTCCTCTGAGCTGCCGATTTACTATCTGTACGTTTCATTCTTTGTTGTGGATCACATACTACTTTGTATATAATAAGTTATCTATTAACATGTGTATGTCTGGTCCCACCAACTAAACCATAGCTGCCTGAAGAATCCTGTCTTGGTGCCCAGAACAGCACTTTGCTAAGTAGGTTCTCAAATATTTAGACAGTATAATGCATTAGAAAAAGGGTATATACCTTAAGTCTCTCTCTTTCTATCTCTGGTTTGATAAGCTTTTTCAATAGCCGGTTTTCCTGTGACTTTCTTTTTTTCGCTCCAGTCTCTGGACAAAGGATGGAGTTACAAACTTGAACGGTAGTTTTGTATTGGAACAAGGGCACATTCATTAAACTCTCCAAATTCTGAAATGGCCCATACTTCTCTCTGTGCTCAACAATGTTGATGGACTTTCTTCCACGAAGCAATTTGAAAGCTTCAAGTTCTTTATTAGATGCTGTATTCAACACATGCAAGATGGAAGCCTGCTGTTCCGAAGAGAAGAGTTTGTCAAGTGCATTTCCAGACTCCTTTGTATTTTTGTCACACACAGCAACGTTGGGAATAATTTTCTTGGGTGCAGTGGATTTTTTCCGACAGGAATTATGTAGGGCCTGGAACAAGGATGACCTTAATGATACCAGAAAAAATCTCCACCTCCCTAAAAGGAAAATATAGCAAAATGTAAGTTGGGATGCTTCCTTAGTGCTAGTTGCAGCTAGACCAGAACCTCTGCAAAGTGACAGAGACTTTCCCATAATTTATGAACTAGTAGACCATATTATTCTACTGAAGAATCATTCAAGTTGTTTTATAACCATATCTCTATATAATTAAATGATAGGGGTTTTTGTTTTTTATTCACAAGAGATGTCTTCTGATTTCTGTGGATATGTCCTAAGTTTTACTATGTAGAAATGTTACTTTACGAGGCCCCCCCCCCAAAAAAAAACCCCCGGAATTTTCTTCTGGTGGGCGGGCCCCTTTGCCGGTGCAGGCTTCCCCAGCTAGGAGAGTGTTCTAGGAACCCATCTGTATCTGTACCACCTGGTGGTGTGAAGGGCTGTGTTCAGCTTCAGTGAATTTTTTTTGAAGACTCAGTGACAGTTTGCCCATTTCATTATGGGTGACTTACAGGCGCACCTGCCCACACACTCACACTGTGCTGAGTGTTCAGCAGTTTTTGACCAAAAATGGCTTGACCCCAGTACCCTGTCCTCCCTATTAACCCTATCTCACCCCAAGCAACGTTTTTTGTTTCCCCAGACGAAAAATAATCCTCAGAGGGAATTGTTTTTGCTCATGTTAAAGAGGTGAAACAAGAAATGGCAGAAACACTTAAAAGGCATCAAAATCTACAAGTTCAAAAACAGTTCTGAGCACTGCAGGGTGGGGGGGCGGGGGCAGGGAGTCTCAATAGGTGTATTGCATCAAATGGAGAGTCCCTTGAAGGTGATTGAAGTTTAAACATGTAAGAATAAATGCACAGATTTTTATAAATAAATTACATGAAGGGGTACCCCTTCATGTGCCCACCAAGAAGCATGGATTTAAAATAACAATGTCTAATGTGTAATATAAATTTTCCTAGTAGCCACAGTAATAAAATAAAAAAAAAACAAACACAAAAAAATAAAAGTTTTGCCCTAGTCTGGTAGTTCAGTTGCTAGAGCAGCCGCCCCATACTCCAAGGATGCGGTTTGACCCGGGGTCAGGGCATGTAAAAGAATCCACCAATAAATGCAAAAATACATGGAACAAATCAATGTTTCTCTGTATCCATACTCTAAGAAAATCAGTAAATAAAAATAATACTTTCAACTGCATAACATTCTTGACATTTTTAACTTTAGAGGGATCTCTTTGTAATTAATACCTCTTGTTAAGAAAATTTATTTTCACCTGTTTCTCACCCGGTGGAACTAAATACAACTAAATTTTGTAAGTTTATTATAAATGTTTTAGCTGAGTGGTAGATTTACGTACAGTTTTTCTTTCCTCCTGTACACTTTTCAAGATTTCTACCATGATTATGTTTCTGCAAGCAGAGGGAAACCTACGTAAGAAACAACTTCGTAAAGGCAGTGGGAAGCCACTCTGACAACGCGGCCAGAGGGGTAAAAGCAAGCGGCCGTTGGAAGCTGAACCCTCCACCCGCCGCCCAGCCCAGGACACAGCCGCTCCTTAATGCAGAGGCGCACCCTCGCTCCAGGCTGGGGGACCGGAACCGCCTCGTCAGCTCGGCTGGGACCCCTAGAGGGAGACCTGGGCATGGGGACTGAGAGAGGAAACACTCCAGGACCAAGGCAGACGCGAAATCAACCCAGTATTCCAGGCACCCTACCTCCAGCCACGAGGACCCTAGAGACGTTCATTTTCCAAGTCAAACTAGCTAGGTCCCCACAGTCCCATCTTCCCCCACTGACTTCCGGTTCCTGCGTGCTCTGCCCACAAGGACCCGGCCTTTCGGCGGAAAGATTCCTGCCCAAGCAGCGTTCCGAGGGCTCCCGAGGTGTGTACCGGTGAGCGCCCGGCGGACCGCGGGCTGCTTGCGGGCGTCGGGACCCGCGCCAGCTGAGCCTCTGTGTGGGAATCCCGTGTCTGGGTCTGCAGACTCGTTCCACTGCTCCTGGGAAACGTTCTCGCCCAGAGAGCAGCTGAGCCGAATCTCGGGGATTTTACCCTGTAACTGTCAAGTTTCCTCCTTCGAGGAGACTCCCTGGATCTAATCCAGACACAAAGATTGATGAGCTCCTATTGGGGCCCTGTCTGGGGCGCACAGAGCTGAGTTTGGTGGGGGAGCTTAGACATTTAACAAATAATTGTAATACCAGTTAAAATGAAATAACCGGGAGAGATGCCAGGTGTGTCAGGAGCTCAGCAGGGAAACGGCGGGCAGCCAGAGGGTCAGAAAAGGGCGAAATAGGAGAAGGTGGCGTTGGCACTGGACCTTGACAGTCGGAGCGTTGTTCCGTGAGGGAGGGAACGGCGGAGATGAGGCTGGCGCCAAATTTCACTGGGCCTTGAATGCAGGATGGACCGCCGCCAGGTGGCGGGAAGCTTCTGAGGTTTTTGTAGAGACAGGCTGGAGGTGTATTTCTAGAAAACTGGCCCTACAGAGAAGTGGGAGCCTGGATCGGAGGTGAAGAGGCTGGGAGGTGAAGAAGCTAGTGTACCTTACTTACCAAGGGACAGGCGACCATAGGTAACTTAACTTGGGAGGTGAACGGAGAACAGAAAACATTCTTTGTAGAAAATGGGGAGATTTTAGCTAGTTTTGTGAAAAACAGGGAAGTCAGGAGAAAGATGGCTTTTGGAGGGAAAGGTGGTGGGTTTGTGTTCTCATGAGATGGCAATGCCTGGTATTATATTGTCCAGGAGGCAGTGGAAATGTAAGGGATTGTAAGTATTCATAAGAATTACTCGTGGGAAATCTACGAATCCAACAAGAAATAAAGCCAACTTTTGGTGCAAATCCTCCAAATCAATGGGAAACAATTTTCTTCCTTTCAACTTCAGGGTTTATACCACTCAATGAGGTGTTATGAGTTGAATTGTATCCCTCAAAAAACATATGAGGAAGTCCTAGTCCTCCGTGACCTCCTTTGGAAATAAGGTCATTGCAGGTGTAATTAGTTAAAGTTAAAAATGAGGTCACACCAGAGTGGGGGTGTGGGGCTGGCTAACTCAGTAGTATGTCTGGTGTCTGTGTAAGAATGCCCTGTGGAGATGGAGGCAGAGTGAAGTGATGCACCTACAGGCCAAGGAAGGCCAAGCATCTCAAGCTAGGAGGGAGGCCTGGAACAGACTCACTCTCAGAAGGGACCAGGCCTGCTGACACCTTGACTTTAGATTTCCAACCACCAGAACCGTGAAAAATACATTTCTGTTATTTTAATCCACCAAGTTTGTGGCGATCTGGTACAGCAGCCCTAGGAAACAAATACAGGAGGCCATAAGGAGCCCTGGTGATTGATGCTTTCAGAGATGGGAGGGCCCAACCAGTCACCTGCTGCCTGCACAGCCTTAGACAGTTTCTCATCCTTTTGGAGCCTCAGCTTCCTCGTTTGTGAAGTGTGAAGATAATGGTACCTGCCTCACATTTCTGTTAAGAGTACTTGTCAGGAACTGGATGCAGAGAACCTGACGTGTAGTATGGGCTCAATAAATGTTGCTTCCTCCTGAAAGCATTACATCGTTTGGGAGCCAATGATTAATGAGTGTGAGGGGAAACTCCTTCATTCCTCAGAGCACTCTTTCAGACTTTGACCAGTGGCTGGAAGTAGTAGGAAAAGAAGCACCCACGGTGCATGACTCACTATAAATCAGAGTCAGTGTGTGGAAAATGAAAGTCGTCATCTTCCCCAGAAACCAGCTCCTTCTCACTTCCCCGGTTTTCTTGCCCAGATGCAGATGTCCTTGGGCCCTCCCACTCCTTTTGTCATTAAGTCTAGCTTGTGTTTTTCAAAGTTTTTTGGCATGACCTAGGACACATAGATGTACGTGTGAAACAATGGCTTCATTAAAAAACACATGTCTTTACATGTGATGCACCTTGCTATTTTATATTTCCTGATTTTTTAAAAAAAAACACAGATGCATTTTTGAACCTGCACGACCCCAGGTCGAGGTGTCTAGTAGATAGAGGTGTAAGTCCAAAGCTAAGGGAGACAACTGTGCTGGGTATAATTTGGAGGCCATCAGCAAATGCACATGGCATTTTTGTCCCGTGGAAATGCATGGGGTGAGCCACGGAGAGGGCTAGTATGAAAAAAGCACAGTGAGTGAAGGAGAGAACTGAGAGCAGTAGTATGGGGCGTGAGTAGAGGATTCTGATTCCACACTGTCTCACCTCCGGTGCTTGGCACCTGCTGGTCCTTTACTCTCAGGTGCTCTTTCCCCAAAATGGTCTGAATTCTGCTCATCTTTTAAATGCCAACAAGGTACTCCCTGCCCGGCCCCGAGAAGCCACCCTGACTCCAAAGCCAGAAGCATCCCCACTGTCTCGCGAATACTTCACTCCTATCTTACTCTTAATACATATTGTCTGGAACTATAGGGTTTTTTGTTTTGTTTTGCTTTGCTTACATGTCTTTGTCTCCTTACTTGACTCTACATTTTTCCCAAGGTGCTCTGGAACTTACCGACTAGAATATATAAAAAATCCATTCCTGGTGTCTCCACATCCCTCCTGGAGACAGAGGAGCTCAGTGGCCATGCCCCAGCTCCGGAGCCAGTCCACCCTGTGCTTTAATCCCATGCCCAGCCTCGGTACTCTAACAGTGTGAACTGGGGCGAGTGACGTCGCGTCTCCAAGCTTGTGCACAAGTGCGTGCGGGACACAGGCCAGAGTTATGTCCCCTACAACACCCAGCACATTGCCTGGCACGTCGGGGGATTCATTAAGTGTTTGTTGGAAAAATTAATGAATGATCACATGTATAACATCTAAAAAGTTAATTTTGGGGAAAATATTAAAAATTCATTCTCTAACTTTATGGCCTTGACATAGGCAAACATTTCTAAGACTTGACATCAAAGCACTAGTGATAAAGGAAAAAACAGATAAATTGGACTTCATTAAAGTTAAGAACATCTGTTCACTATGTAAAAAAATAATAATATGAACGGAGCTACTTTAAAATGGAGTTGGAGCAGCCTCTGCAGAGGAACTGCAGGTCCCTGGTTTGCACGCCCTAGCCCTCAAATCTCTGGAGTGTTAAAACAGGGCAAAATAACTCTGGGCCAGGCCTACAGCGATCTTGTGTCCCAAAGCACTGTTTGCAGAGATAACAAGAAAGCAGATATTGAGACAAGACTGATGACTGAAAATTTAAGGCATTGCTTAGAATTAGTGTGCCTAAGCTTATATCTTCACCTCTAGAAATGACTTCCTTCCACTGATACAATCTTGCCCTTTCCCTTTCTCATAAACACCCCTTGCCTCTCTCCTAATCGGAATACTACGTGGGCTTCAGAATAGCTATTCTTTTGGGATCTCAAATAAATGTGAGTTGCATCTCACTTTGGCCTGTTATTTTTCAGGTTAACAATTTAAAGGCACCAGTGAAAGGGCACGCTACAGAGTGAAAGGAGATATTTGAATATGTATAACCAGCAAAGAACTTGTATCCGGAATACGTGTATAAAAAATGCCTACAAACCAATAGGAAAAGGACAGGCAAACCACTGAAAAAAAAAATGGGCAGAAGATTTGAATAGGCACTTCACCTAAAAGAGGGTATTCAAATGATTAATTAGCAGATGAAAGGGTGTTCACTCGTATTAGTCACCAGGGAACTGCAAATTAAAACCCACACTGACACCACTGCACACCCACGAAAAGAGCTAAAGTGCTAAGATAGATAACACTGAGGCTGTGGGCTGAAGAATCGGCGGTCCAGACTTTTTTCAGTATTGCACAATTAAAATTGTTAGGTAAATGATCACAATAAAAAAGAGCACTCATAGTCTGAGACCCAGAATCAGAACACTTGGGCTCATACTTCGACACTGTTGCATATTATGTGCGTGTCTCAGTTTCTTTCTACAAGAACAGTTTTCTCTGGCAAAAGAAAGCTCAGAGTATCATTCTCATAAGGTTGTGAAAATGAAATTATATAAATAATAAGTAAAATAAAAATTTTATACATTGAGAGATATTCATTGGGCAGTTGATTCTATAGATTGAGATGATGTGTGACTTTCTAAAAAACAACCTCAAGCCCTGGCTGGTGTAGCTCAGTGGATTGAGCGCAGGCTGTGAACTGAGGGGTCACTGGTTCGATTCCCAGTCAGGGCACAGGCCTGGGTTGTGGGCCAGGTCCCCAGTGGGGGCCACGTGAGAGGCAACCACACATTGATGTTTCTCTCCCTCTCCCCTTTCCTTCCCCTCTAAAGATAAGTAAATAAAATCTTTAAAAAAAAAACAACCTCAAGAAGAAAAGACCTAGGTGCTTTATATAAAATAATCCTTGATGGGATTAATTTAGGTATAACTAAAGGAAATAGAAGTTTTGGATTTTTTCTGAACCCAATTTTAAAACCAGTTCAGCAGGGGAGCACCCCAGTGTTCCAATCAGATTTCCCAACAGCTGTCTTCCTAGTCCCTCCCATTGTGGTTGCAACCGAACCACTGTGCCTGACTTTACTCTGGACCCCAGCTAATGGCATGGGATGGAAATACGCCGTTACATTGTGTTTATTCACGGCCTTGTGTTTACTTGCTTCTCCTATGGTTTTGCGGATTTCAGGACTGGACCTTTCAACTCTCTGGGTCTCTATGGGGTTGTGGGATTTTCCGCAGAATGCAGACTCCCGGAAGCCAGAAGCCAGGCCGCCTGTGTCATGAGGCTCTCAGCTCCTCGATACAGCTGACATCTTTTTTTACTGTGGCAAAATTCACATAACATAAAATTCGCCATTTTAGCCATTTTCGAGTATATAATTCAGTAGCGTTTAGTACATTGACAATGTGCAGTGACCAGCACTCTCTAGTTCCAGAACATTTTCAACACCCTAGAAGGAAACACCCTAGTGGGAAACAGTACCCACTTAGCAGTCAGTCTCTGGCCTCCCTCCCCCCATTGCCTCCCACTCTAGCCCCCCGACCCAGGCAACCACTAATCTGCTTCCCGTCTCTGTCCGTGGACTGCACTGTCCTGAGCACGTCACATACATGGATGAACCAACATTTTTTTCAGGCCCA
>PVKM010008841.1:0-38180 GCA_004027735.1 Carollia perspicillata
AAAAAAAAATCAAGATCGGGAACAGAAAAGTGTTCAAAGTTCCCACACCCAAAGTTCAGATTCATATCTTGACCATTCGTTAATATTGTCATCATGTCCTATGTACATTAGAGTGTAAGCAGGTATTTCTAAGCAGGGATGAAAAACAATTGTATAAAATTTGACACTGAGACAATTCATTTGCGGCTTCAAGTCACAAATCTTTCCGTCTCTGCCTTCATGAGTTCACCCGAGCATGTAAATAAGATCAGGGTGTTTATTTCTTACTTTTCACAACAGCCTGCAGACTTAATCCCAAGAACACAGCATGTTATATAGCTGCAGAAGACATACCATTGCTTTGGCTCTGATATTAGACTCCACAAATAACGTTTCTTTAAAAATCCCCCCAGTGACTCAGGTACAGTCCATCTTTATGGAGGAAACTTGACGTTCGGCTCACTGGACCAGGACCTCGGAAGTTGTGGCTTCAAGGAACAGAATCAAGCCCGTAACCAGAGATCCGTTATTTTCACCTAACTAACTAGAGGCCACCCATATAATAGTAGCTGTTCCCTGTGATAAGCTCTGCAGACCCAATTTTCTGTAGATGCTCATTTTGATCATGTAGCAGACTTTGCCGGCAACAAAATATTGCTTCAGTGCCTTTATGAAGTCATTTGATAGCCCGTGTCTCCGCAGTGATGGGCAGAGAACTGCCTGCCTGTCTGCTTACCCCTCCCCACCTCCTGTGTCCCCAAGTGGGCCACCTGCTCTACATTTCCTCCCTATCCGTAATCCCCATCTCTCTCCTCCGCCTTGTACTTAAAACCATTTCTTGTGAAAGGATAGACCAAACTGATTCCTATTACAGTGCCCATGATGACTAAAACATAAAGAGTTACCTCTTCCAGGCGAGTGGTAGTTTTGGAAAGAGAGAAGCTTTAATATATGTAAATATCAGGTGCTGGAAGCTGGTTGGGGAAACACCTCGGGGGCTGAGTTGTGTGTCTGGGAGCATGTGTAGATGGTGGCCCGGGGATCTCAGGAAACAGGTCGTAAACCCGAGCCCACTTTCTGAAGCCATTTTATAGCGTAGGAAATGAATTTTTGTAGCATTTGTTTCTAGGCATTGACTGTTGACTGGGGGACATGAGGAAGGGTGACTTCCTTGATGCGTTCCATGCCTAATGGTCAGGGCGCCACTCCCAGAGTAATGGCAGGGCCTGGCCACACCAGCCCATCCACTGCCAGCGCCTCTCCCTGAGGGGCGATGGGTGCTCCACAGATGGGAGGGCGCGGCTGGGAATGCACGCTCACTCCACTTAGGGCCGTATTATCTTCTTCCTCCTGAGAGACCTCTGGGTCCTTAAGTAACTTCCCAGTCATCAAATCAGTCTTTATTAAATTTTCACATGCACTTAGTTTGAGATTCAATTTGAAACGTGCTCCAAGGAGCATCATATGGACTAAATAATTAGCTCAAGAGAAATGGTACAGAATAGATTTTAGGGAATGGCGCAGAACAGGGCCTCTCCAGTACCAGCAGTAGTAATTGAGATTTTTAATGTAACACAAAGGTATTTTTATCTTGAATTGCATTATTAACTTTCCTTTGTAGTTAAAGGAAGAACAGTCAAATCGGAGGTTTTAGGAATATTTTTGCTTTGGATGAAGCTAATGTAGGTTAAATTTTAAAAGTGGGTTAATTTAAAGAAAAATATTAAAGAAATAATAGTGCAAGGATAATGCAAGAATCTTGAAGGTTGTACTCAAGTGACTAAAATTTAAGAAATACCACCACAAATAGTAGATCATTACTGCATATCAACAGCCCTGGGTTGACTCCTGTTATGACCCTGGGCTTATTGCAACCTCTATGAGCTTTGCTTTGGTGGCATTGAAGGAGGCCTCCAAGATCCCTTCCAACTGTGCATGTGATGTATATTATAGGCTAATGGAGAGGAAATGGACACATTAAGTCAGAATTGCTTTGAGTTAGCTCCTGGTTGACCTTCCAGAAGCAGTGAGGGATAGAGGAAGGTGCACTAAATTGAGAGTCAGGGACCCATGGGTCAGCCCCACCACTTACGGTCTCCCCTGGGCCCTCACAAAGCCACATGCCTTTCCTGAACCTCAGTTTCTCTCTCTGTGAGGGCAAAGGGTCTTGGTGATGGATGACACTTATCACTATGCAGTGTTGTTGGGCAGCTCAAACGCAGTGGTGTGAAGTGAAAAATGCTACACAAGCATCAATCGTGTCCTCCAACCCTCTTGTATCTCTCTTTGTGTCATTGCATTATTTTTATTTTTGTTTTTTAATTTAAACAATTTTAAAAAATGTTTTATTGATTATAGTTTTACAGCTGTCCCATTTTTTTCTTCTCTTTATTCTCCTCCACCCTGTACCTCCAACAGGGAGGTACAAAAAACAGCAATGGAGGTTCCCGCCATTGCTATTTTTAAATAAAGTGTGGTGGTATGTGTAACTATATTATAATCAGGCAGAATTTTGAAAAAAGTAATAGGTCACATTCAAGCCAGGCAACATCAATAGTTTGTAAGAGCTCAGACAAAATGCTTACGGTTGGAGAAGGAACAGTGAATTGGCTCCTCGTGGAAAACCTGGGAAACCATCACCTACCAGCCCCCTCAAATCCGTGTCTCAGCTAAAAGTTTTAACCACCTCCTCTTCTAAACCTATCATCGTAAATGGAAGATGAGCTAGCTGCACTAAATTATTTATCAATCCCACTGAGCTCTGCTTTTTACGAGATTCCTTTCCATTAGCCCAGAATTCCCAATTGGATAGGCGACCTCAAATTACAGCTGTCACAAGGTTTATACGCTTCACTCCCCTAGAATATCCAGGTTACACTTTCAGATTACTGTCTGTTGAATTCAAATTATAGGTATTTTTGTAGTAACTTACCAAGCGTGATTCTCTGATATGTGCTAGCTGACGAGGAGAAAAATATTGCTAGGTGACAGAAAGAACTTGCAACTTCCGAATAGGGATAGCCCAGCAAAGAAAGTATAGTCACTCAGTATGAAGTGTGGAGTCATTTAGGGTGGGGTCAGGCAACCTCAGTTGGGAGTCACCCCAAATGTGTATCACATTGCAAAAATGGGTGCTCGAAAATGTTGCAAAGTAGGCAATTTTTAGATATATTTTAAGCAAAAGATATTTCTAAATATGAGAGAGCTTGTTACCCAGAATACTCACTTAAATCAACCAGCTTGTTTCCTGATTCCAAATAGGTTAGACTTACCACCCTTTCCCCTTAACGTTTTGACACAAGGTAGGTTGTCCTCCACCTAAAACGTCCAATTCAATATCCTTTTACAAGTCAGGCTTATTATTAGGGGGATATAAGTTTTGTTCTAATTCCACAAAGCTCTCCTATTCTTCCTCATGCAAAGAAATGTCCAGGTGAACGACTTTGGTTTTGAGATGGCTAAATCACTCATCTAGTCATGGCTCCACTAGCTGATCAGGGGCCAGGAGGTTGGGCCTTAGCCTCCGGGCCCCGTGTTTTACCCACTGGGTCCGGTAGTTTCTTGTCAGTTCGCCTTGGGTTGCCCCGTCGCCCAGCTAGCTCACGTGCCTGTTTTCAAAAACATTTCCCTGGCCCCCACAGCGTCACCTGTTCTCTTTACCTTAAGTTGTGTTAGGGTGAGAACAAAACCCCTCAGCTTCCCTGCCACCCCTCCTGTGATACTCCCTACTGCTGCTTTCCCGTTCTGAGACCTGACTGTACAAAGGGGGCAAGTCAGTCACTGTAGCAACAGTCTGGAACGTGAAAATGTATTGAAAAGTTTCTTGTCACATCCATTTGATGGGCGACAGAAGCGATTCACCTTTGTATCCTTTTCCGTAAGTCCAAAGTGTGATAAAAAAGCGTGAGTAGTACTTTGTCCCAAGTAAGTGACAGATGCGTTTATTGTTGTTTCCAGTGAGTGAGACAACTTCTCTTGGGGAATGGCCCTGGAAGGGATGCTGGGATAATGACACCAGTTAGACTCTCTACCGTCGTCCTTACTTTGATGCTCTTTACTGGAAGTCATGTGTGCAAGAGAGTATTTGAGTCGGTGTTCCTTTCAGTTCGGAGAGTTTTCCCTGGGTCTTTCATCTCCCCTCCTCGGGGTTTCAGGCACCTTACCTGGCACCTAGCCTTTCGTACCGCGTAGAGGCCCCCGGATTCCTCTGCCTCCGGTTAGTCAGCTCTGCCCAGTTTGGTTACCAACCGCCTCCTGTAAATGGACTCCTCCCACCTCTCACCAAAATTATCCCCCCTCACCTGGGCCCTTCTTCACTCTTCACTGGTCATCCTTTCCAAAGATGCTTCTATTTGACACTCTCCCAGAACAGACTTGACCCCTTGTTCCCCGAGTAAACTGCTCTTTAGTAGGCCTCCCCTACCTCACCACACAAACCGCATCCCATTACCCTCCTCCTTCTAAAACACTGCTTTCCATAACCTCCAACAACTTGCTCCTTTCCTCCTCAGAGACATAACCAGTCGTCAGTGCTCTGTTCTATTTGGGCACTGAGCCACCTCATTGGAACCATGAAACACGCCCCCCAACAACCTCCCAAACAAAGAAAAATGGCCTAATACAGTCTTTCGCCTTCCCTTTCTCTCTCGGAGAAAACACATTCTCATGCGGTAGATAAGGACCCATTTGTGTCTCTTTGAGGAGTTTTCTTTCTCAATGAAATAAGCTAAGGAGAAATACAGGAAGGCATTCCAAGGCCAAACACATTCTACTGTTTATTACACATATTACATTCTTAAATAAAAATGCGTCACATAACATTTTTTGCATAGATATCTTACAATATACCAATTTAAAAAAGAATTATGAAACAGACCAGTAACAAAAATAAATTTTTTCTTCATTAATAATTTTGTAACATTAACATACCACCATCATATAATACAAATAATAGTTTTAAATCTTAAGACTTTTGTACAGCAAAAAAACTTGACAAAGTAATATATTTATATATATATATAAAAAGCTTAAAAAAAATAAAATGTCAAAAAAAGGCATAACCGAGGGCTATAAGACTGGGTACTTCTGTGATATATTATAAATACCAGAGAAGGCCTGAGAGAATGTGACCGGGGAGGCAGGGGACGGGAGGGGGCTGGGAGTAGGTCTCTCCTAACACACTTGTTAGACACATCTGGCAAAAAGAAAATGTATAGTGCAAAAATAAATTTCTTCAAGCCTGTTAAGAGGATAATCGAGATTTGAAAGAAAAATGGTGGTGGCTGGGAAGATGTGTGGTGGGAACAGGGAGGGACGACAAGAGGAGTTTGGGGAGATTTGTGGAAAGGAAGGGGAGGCTTCAAAACTATTCAACATTTATTTTTGCCTCTGTGTTAGCAAGGAGATCTTGGCCAAACAGGTGTACTTTTCCTCCCTGGAATGAAGCAAAAGTAAAAGATAAGGAAATTAAGTCTGAGTATAGGAAATGCATGCTGGGGAGAGAAAAAAAAAAAAAGGTTGAGAACCAGCCAATGAGTCCGAAAGCCTCTGAGGACCTAGATATGCAGAAAGTTTTCTGTCTCTGGTCCAAAGGCCCAGGATTGAAATGTCCCCTCTCCCCACCCTCAGCCCTTCCCCTTCATGTGGAACTCCCAGTGTGGTTTCAATATACTGGCAATTATAAGCATCCATCCCCCCAAAAAGATATTAGGCACTGGTGGCTACTCCTCTTAAACGTCAGTAGCCTGTTTTCCTTCTGTGAAGGTACAATAGGTACACGTGCACACACCTAGGTGTGTGCAGACATACCACCCTCATTATTCTGACGTGGGGTCCATTTTATGGCAGTAGACAGAAGCTGGAGTCAAAGCAGTGTACGATTCCAAAGCTCACAGTTGAAAAAAATTGTATAAACAGTCCCCAACAAAGAATGGATCAACCTTCCCTCATGGCCGCTTAGAGGGAGCCCTGTTTGAAAAGAGTTATTTTGTTTGGGATATTTGTGAAGTGATGACCCAGGATTTCTCTCTCCATTTTTGATACCTGTTTCCCAAGGACTCATACTTAAATGCAAAACACCTGAAGAATACAGTACTAGATCGGAAGGGTGCACACAAGAAAAGTTAATTGCAGCTTAATCATCCCCTTTTCCGGGATCCATTGGAAACCAACAGAGGTTTGAGAGAGTGTTAAAAGCAAGAGAAAACCCTGAAGCCTCAGGCAGTCGGTCATGGGGTCTCACACTGAGAAGCGGTTTTTGCTTCCTTGGACACATTTTGCTGTTGTTGTTCCATCTCAAGTATTCCCAGTGATCCTCACTGAGGAAGGGAGGCCATCGAAGAGGCACTGATGTATACTCGGGCCAGCCCCTTTCGTTTTCACACTGAGATATCACCATGTTTACCGAAATTTAATCCAGACCCAGGATGAAAATTCTCTTCTCCTGCCCCCACCCCCGACTTGGCAGGCGCCAACTTCCGGAAGAGGCCAGGGAAAGCTTCCGCAACCAGGTTCGACTTACTGAGTTTTCACTTTGGCAAAGCTCTGGGTGCAAAACCGTGGCCAGACATGCTGGCCCTCATTAGACTTTTACAAAAGAAAGAAACAACGAACCTGATTTTTGTAGTTAAAAGTGTTGCCTCTCTGACTTTCCCTACCTTCTTCCCTCTCCTAAAACCAAGCCATGCAAAAGAGAAGGCAAAAGCACTTTGCGCTATATTTTATATTTTATGGAGTGCCATTTTGAGCCAATAACACTAATCTCTGGGTTTTGTTTCTTTTTGGCTTTGCCATGGAATTCAGGAGTGGGGGCTGCAGGGAAAATGCTCTGAGTGTCCTGGATGAGCCGCCCTGAAACTCCCACTTATTTCCCCTCTGATGCAAATAGACATGGCTAATCTGGACATTTATCCCAAACTAAAGTCCTTAAAAAATCTTCTCTGGCTTCTAGATTGAAAGAAGATTTTTCAAAAAATAGGAATCAGTTCTGCTGATCATGAGTGAGGTTGGCTGTCTTTTTACCCTGTTAGAATCAGGCAATCAAAAGATGTGAAAAGGGCACAGAGGTGCAGGAGGGGAGGAGAAGCGGGTATCTGGAGGGCTTTGCGAGGGAAAGCACGTAAAGAGGAGAAGGAAATGGTCAGCATGGAGTTCACTTGGGGGTCTCCGATAGTTTATAAAATGCAGCTTTGTCATGGAGTCCGATCATCTCTTTCTGGACATAATAGTCATTACCACCAGGCATTAAGTTGGGCAGAGTAACCGTTAGTGGGGCAGGAGGCCAGCAGCTAGGAGCAGCATGTCATTTCAGGTTTCCAGGTCTTTGACTTACAGCCAGGTGGTAGGAGAAAGAAGCACAACTTGAAATAAATTGTCAAAATTGTCAATGGCTTAGAAACACTCTCGTTCTGTACATCAAACTCTGAACCCTGGATTAAGTGTGCTTGAGGGGGCGATCACAAGAAACACCATGCCAGGTTTTTCCTTTTAGATTTGGGATCCCCTGGAACGTTAGGAGGTAACAATTTAAATGAAAAAGCAGTTCGATGTGTTTCAAAGGTCCGTTAAAGCACTGTTTAAAATAACCTGTCCTTTTGGGAGCAAAATATTTTCAAGTCATTTCTTGGAAAGCCTGTTCACTCCAGCAGGCTCTGCCCAACCATCTCCGTCATTTTGGAGATGCTGGGCATTTGATCACAAATCTTTTTTCCATAATGACTGGGGCTGCACCCCCACTCCCATGGGCAGGACTGGTTATCATTCACAGGTGTCAATCGGGCTAGAGAGGAACAGTTTCAAAGCCATACACTTAGCACCCACCAAATTCTCAGCCAATTCCCCCACCAGCGCGGTTTGGCGCACCCTGCTCTGAGAAAGGTCAGGAGCAGATTACAAAGGACCTCACTGATACAAAAGAGAGAGGAACTACAGAACAGTTCAGACACCGATGAGGACCAAAGGGCCTTTGTTCTGCCACATTCAAATGAGAGCTTTTCAAGACCACAGATGACAACAGGGAGCAAACAAGCAATGATTACTCTTTTGCATTCTTTTTTTAACTTTCTTTTTAATAGAGCCTTGCATTGGTCAGTTCAAAAATTAAATTAAGTATTATAAACCCTTAATAATAGCATTTCAAGAGGCAAGAGCAGCTCCAGCTGGGGAGAAAACATCTGTAAATCGTGCTGGCCACGGCCAATGCCATCTCTGGAGTGTGCGTGCACTCCTGCTGGAGGCTGCTGCAGAAAGGGAAACCAGTGGACCAACAAAATTGGGGGTGTCTAACGTGTCATCTAGTGCACTGACTGGAGGCGCTACAGTTTAATACAGTTGAGGTTCAAAGTCCCTCACACATCCTTCATCCCGAAAGGATGCGCCACACATTCAAATATAATCCCGTGGTACGCCCTGATGGACTGGCCACAAAATGCACTCAAATGCAGTCGAAAACTACGAGATTGTCAGCAAGCAGTGCTCCAGAAATTGTTTCTAAGTCATGTCTACTTTTAAATCTTTGGAATAAAACTGATTTTTTAAAATACCCTCGAACTAACATATACATAATTGCCTCTGGCAAATGGGCAGATTTTGTGTGTGTGTGTGTGTTTGTGTTTCAGGGTGGTTTTTTATTGTTGTTTTGTTGTGGGTCATTTTTTTTGTAATTTTTTTTTTGTTTTTGGTCTAAATTGAAAAAAGGAAAAAGAGAAAGCAAAGTTTAAGGGCCAGACCTCAGAATGCCCCCGGGGTCCAATTGGCAGCTACAACATTTGTGACAAGGAAGCTCCTTTACCCTCAGATGAGTAGTTTCAACATTTCAGTGAAATCAAAGGTTGCAGAAAGCTGAGGAACCCAATGCCAAGGATCTTGAAGGTTGCTGTCATAAATGTATTTGTGTTTCTTATATTATCATTTCCTTCTAGAGACTTCAGTTTTGCATCCCAGATTGGTATGGGGTGGCGTTTTAACAGTCAAGGAGTCAAACAGTCAAAGGAGGGCAGGAGGGGAGCCAGCTGGTATGAAGGAGCAGCAACCGTGTGCGGACCAAATGCCATTTTTGTTTTTGAGACGTGTCTTGAAGGGATGGTCCCAGAATATACAAAATATACAATCTGTCCTAATAACCACCCCGCTTGCTTGCATAGGCCATTTAATGGTCCTAAAGGCAGTCTTTGGAGTTGAGGCCAATGCCAGCTAGCTAAGAATGCGAGTAGATAGAGACCGACATCGGGTGTGTGTGTGGGATGAAAAGCAAGGAATGTAACCCCCTTGGAGTCAGTTTGCAGAGTAAACGTGAGGCCTCTGTTGATCCTGGGTGCTTTAGGTCACAAGTCATGATGGGCCTAGCCAGAAAAAAAATTAGAAATACGTCTCTCCTTTTAGCCAGACCATGAGAGAAACATCTCAACCCTTTCCTGAAACGTCCACCCTTCATTCCCACGATGGCATCGTTGCATCGTGTGTTGTAACGAGTGGAGGAACATGAGCTCAGTGGGGATGAGAGGAAGATAGGGTGATGTTTTTTGAAGCCACTAGACTTGGGAAGCATCTTCCATTTCCCCCACTCCTGGAAAGAGTGATATTTTTGGCTTTTTGTCAGGTCATAACCCAGAGTTAGGTTCAATATGCAGCTGCCCTTTGAGACTAGCGACATGTATGCTGAAACCGGGTACGGGGTGGCCATGACACACAGCACGGGGTCGATCGCTATGAGCTGAGGTCATGATGCCTCAAAGGGATGAGAGAACTGTGATGTCCCATCTGATTGGCTGCTTTGAGAGCTGGACATCCACGTGCTGAGGGAGTCCTGGAGAGGTTTAGTCCATGGAGAAAAGATAAAACGTTTAAGCTTCCAAATAAGCTTTTCAAGTTTTCATTAGCAAAAACAGAGAGATTAAAAAGAAAAAATCTAGCACTGGCAATAAGGTGAGGCTCAAGGGAGAGACTGTGATTTATCATCAAGGACTTTATTCTCTTGGCCACTTTGCAGTCATGCTAGAAGTTTCCAGAATCCCTAGTGCATATGGTGTGCAAGAGTCAAAAAGTAAAAAAAAGAAAACTCCTCCCTTAAGAGTGAAGTCTAGAGAAATGCAGGCCAGAAAGGTGTAAGGTGTTATTCCAGAGTCTGTTGCCGCTAAGGCCGTTGGTATCGACTCGAAAGATCTCAATGGTACTAAGAAGAACCAAAACCGATCAACAGTTCTTTGAGGAAGTTGGACGCACGGAATAGTAGGATTTTTCACACACAAAGGACAAATAAACCGAGAGTTAATTTTGGCTACCAAACTGCAATTTGGTTTTCTAGGTCATTTTCCCCCAACTATTTAAAAAGGAACATTAGTGCTACACATATGCAACTTTAAGACGTTGTGTTCTCCTATCAAGTTGCACTGAGAAGCAAGTTAAAGAAGCCCCTCTTACGGCTGTCCGCCTGCAGAAACGTCACATCCGTTTTCTTTGATTTCCATTGGCAACAGCAGGAAATAATTCCAATAGTGCTGAAGGGAGCAGCCAGTCTGCCTTGCTGAGTTCCCGGGTTTCCTTCTTCTTCGTCTTCTACCATCTGGCTAGGGCAAGGCATAAAGAATAGACGTATATATTTTAAATACAGCGGAGTGCACGACAGTGTGTGTGGTGGGGGGTCTGTGCGTGAGAGCGCATGTGGGTGTGTATGTCTGTGTGTGTACACAGAGGTTTGGAAGGGAGAACTTTCTTCTGCGAGGCCATGGGTCCCCGCCTGAAGTCCAGCCCTCTGCCTCACGGCATTTCCTTCAGACAACGGCCGGCGTCGTGGCAACTCTGGCCTTTAGGGTTTTTTTTTAGATATGTCTCTTCATATGGAGGGCAAGATGGTCAGACCTGGAAAAACACCTAGGAAATATAAACAACAACGAGAATATTAGAGAGGTCCAGGTAGACAACTCAACTTCCATCGCCCCTAAGAAAACGATTAGCCCTACCTGAAAGAGAGACAGTACAGGTGTGTGGAGAAATAAGGTCGTGTGTTAGGAAGGTGAGCTCAGGTGTCAGACAGCTCGGGTTCCAGTGCCAGCTCTCCTAGTACCTGTGTAACTCCGAGCATGCTAACGTCTCTGTGCCTCCATTACTCCTTTGTAGAACAGCACTTACCTCCTGGCTGGGTTGTGAGGACTCAATGAAACTATCTATGGGAAGTGCTTCAACTATTGCCTGGCACACGGGAAGGTCTCGATGGGTGTTAGCTATTATTATCATAGTTGTCATCACTGAAGAAGAAACGAATGTGCAAATGCTTTGGAAATGTGTGTCATGGCCGTATATTATAAATACACTACGAACGAGTGGCTTGTACTATCAAATGGCGGAACTTGAACATTTCAAGACCCAAAGTTCAGTCTTCGGCTTTACAATGAAAGCCCAGAAACGCTGCCTATGATATGTACAGGTCTACACAGACACTCTCTATTCACCTCAGGAGAAAGCGTGGAGAAGGGAGCTCACATTTTCCGAGTCCCATATAAGAGGCAGGCATGTGCCAGGTGTTGTCCCAATGTCAATCAGCCCAGTGCCCTCCTAAGCAACCTCCCATGGTAAGTATTCACACCCTTCGGTATATGTGTGGTGAGGGGAGGCTAGGGTCACATAGTTAGGGAGTGACAGACTTGAGATTAGATCCCGGGTGGACCTGTAAGCCCGCTTTTTTGAACTGCTTCTGGGTACCTGAGGTCTATCACTGGGTGTCCTCCTCAACCTTCTGAGTAGGTACAGTGGTTGTCTCCACCCCCTCTCATTTCTTCTAACATCACCAACATGATTTTCCCTTGGAGAGTAACTCTTCTGCACTCTCAGTTGTACCAAGCTGACCCCCCCGCCCCTTCTAAGTGATCTGCTAAGCAACAGTCATATGACCCACATAGCTCAGTAAGAGCCAGACCTGGGATAGTTACTGAAACTATAGGAAGAAAGAAGCTCCCTTTCCACTGGGGCCGCTAAGCTACCAAGATTGAAGCCTGGAGCTGCCAGGTGGCAAAGGGCCTGTTTGAGAACCAAGTCAAGAGAGAAAAATTGGGCCAGTGGATAGAGAGAGTCCTGATGACAATATCGGAGAACTGGATCCAGCCAAGCCTGAAGACAAATCCAATTCTGTTCTTAGTCACCTGAGCTAAGAAATACCCTTTGAGGCTAACACAAGTCTGAGTCAGGTGTCTGTATCTTATAACTAACAGAGTGGGCATTTCCATATCCCCACAGTCTACAAACTAAGGTTCCAGCGAGAATCCCAGTGAAGTTGGCACATAAGACAGCAGCCGTTCTTAGCTCTGGATTCTTCTCTCGGAACTGGCCACTTCATGTTCACCTGTGAGAATATTTCCCAGCTACTCTGAGGCCCAAGAAAACCGCACAGTCCAAAATTCTTGTTGGGATGTTAGCACGTTGTCCTGTTAGGGTCAGCAATTTTTCCTGTTCAGTACAGGATTTCCCTATGTTTGTTTATTCTTAAAACCAACAAGCAAACAAACAAACAAAACTCACTCTATCCTCTGCCCCCAACATTCTCTACACACTGCTTGTGTTTATTTCTGAAACAGATACACGTGCAGGATGGAACCCCAAGGAAATGAAATAAAGGCAAAATAAAAAACACATCAGAATGGGAAAAGTATAGTAGAAAACATTCTAATCCAGTAACATGTTGAATAACAATAATTCTATTCATACCAACTTACTTCAGGCTCTGACTTAGAATAAGCAAGTTATTTGAAAAACCCCTTAGAGCATCATCAGGCTACCATCTAAAGGGGATTTGATTTACTATAAAACACAGATGAAATTTCCTTTAAAAACAAGAACTTGGTGCCCTCGGCACACAGAAAAGCAACCCAGCCAGCAGGGTATTTGGCACTTACCGTGCACAGTCCTGCTCTACCCTGAAGGTGCGCACACAGCAGTGCCCACTGGCCCACTGTTCTTTCTTCCCTCCCTCCCTGCCTATTCCTTTCCTCTCCTTTCCCTTTGTCCTAACAGCCTAGAGAAAGAAGATGTACATCGGAAAGTTCTCACTGCAGGTATGTCCCTTTTGAAGTTAACATCCTTACAAGAACCCTCTGAGCGGGTACCATTCTTACTCCCACCACCGGATGAGATATTCATCACTAAGGTGTGAACCCAAGCAGTCTGACTCCAGAGCCTGGGCTCTGAGCGGTACCTGCTTTTCAGACTGAGAAGGGGGCTGAGATGTCAAGTTAAGGAGTTTGTAGTAGGCAAAATAAATAATGTCTACACCTAATTCCCAGGACCTGTAAATATGTTAGGTCACAAGGCAAAGGGGGATTAAGGTTGTGGATGGAATTAATTTGCTAATCAGCTGACCATAAAATAGGGAGATTATTCTGCATTATCTGGGTAGAGCCAACGTCATCACAAGGGTCCTGCCAAATGGGAGAGGAACCTGTTCAGAGAAAACCAGGGAGACTGACAGCACGAGAAGGGCTCAACAGCTTGGATGATGGGGGAATGCGGTCAGGAGGCAAGAAACGTGGTCAACCTTTAGAGGCCACAGAAGACACGGGAATGAATTCCCCCTTCGAGCTTCTAGGAAAAAATGCAGCCCTGCTGATACCTTGATTTTAACCCAGTGAGACCTGTGTTAGACTGGTGACCTACAGAACTACTACATGATAAATTTGTAAAGATATGTAAAAATGACGTTAAATCTGCGGCAACTGGCAATGGTGGCAACGAGAAACCCAGCCCATAAGTTAACCTGGGCAGGTCTGATCAGTAAAGGCCTGCGAGACAGCGACGGAGCAGAGACGGAGCATTCCACCCGTCCCAAAGGGAGACACGGGGACCTCAGGTGGGAAGAAGCGAAGTGAAGGAGAGGTCTCGGCAGTGGACAAAACCTCTTTCCTTCCCTTTCTGTATTCTGGAAACCTAGAGGAAAATAGTATTCTCGATACACAACTTCATTCGAAATAACCACCCAGTATCGTGTGCCCTCTAGACTTTTACTCTGCCTTGAACCAATTGCCTACTCGGTGCAGGGCACCCAGCAATACGTGTACAAGTGTTCAATTTCTTCAGGAAAAAAACAAGTGGGGGCGGGGGAACCAGATCCTTAACATGATATGAAATGTAATGCATCCCTCCAGAACCCAGCTAGTGTCATTATTTGTCCAAATTCTAAGGAGTATAAGATACTCAACATTAGACTAGGTCTCTCACCATTGAGGCTTCTATTTAAATTCAATATACCAGCAAGATACTTATTCATGATTGATTTATATTTATTAATTTATACTTACTGAGCTCCACATAGGAATAGTAAAAGGTAATAGATAAACTCAGCATCCAGAAATGCAGAATCAAATAATTCTAAGGGTAATACACCCCAAGAGGGTATTTATGACTATACAGCAGGCAGATGACCTTAAATAAGAAAGTCCTTAATGATTGAAATTTGTTCATTACAGAGAACCAGTCAAACCCCAATGGTCATTTCTCTTGCTTATGGAAAAGGCACACTAAAGTCATGTGGGCATTAAGCCAACGGCAACCCTCTAGGGCACCAAAGGGCTAGATACTGGCTGGTATTTCTTACCACCCAGAAGTGGGCTGTCTCAAAGATCGAAATCCTCCTCTCGACTGCCCCAGATCTTTGAGGGACTACCCTGGCAGCCTCATCCCTGGACCACAACCATGCCGAGTTGGCAGAACAATGGCCTGTCTATTATCACCAGTGGAAGCAGCCTCATGCTCTATGGGCCGAGAGACAAGGCTCCTTCTCCAGCAGCTGGTCACTCAGTGGGCTGCACGGCTCAGGCCGACTGTAAGGAAAGGGCAGAGCCGCCTCACTGCTTACCCCGTCCCCGACCCCAGGCCTGAAGCCAAGGGTCACAAAACCCAATGGCAGGTGAAGTCGATGGGGGCAGTGGGTCAAATGTAAGAAACACACAGCACTCTGTGATTCCACTTTTGAGAAGGCGTGGATCCGAAGAAATATTACTATCCTAAGAGTAGACAATGGAGCAAGTGTGATAATCCATGTTGCCTGACGGTCTGCATTCATGCTGCGAGACCCCAGGGAATGGTGAGAACCACCAGTGAGAAATTGGTGATCCCATGGCTATCTCCGATGGGCAGTGAGTAGTACTCAGCTCCAGTACATTACGGCCATGTGGGAACACAAGCCCACTGTCACAGGATTGTCTGATTTTTCCAGACAAAGCCAGAAATACAGGCATTTTTAGGGCATCTAGCAATTTTAAATGTTAGCAAAACAAACACTTGGGCATTTTTATTCTAGCCTATACACAAAATAAAAATACACATGGTACACGCTGTAAGGAAAGGGAACCCCATCCTCAGTTGGCCCCCAAAATAGGGTAGTTTGCTCAAATTAAAGAGGGCAAAGGTAGGTTTCTCATGCTCGTACACACTGTGGTACCAACAGGATCCAGTGCCTTGCTAAGGGCCACAGATCCATCTGTTTCTGAAGGAAAACGTCTTCTAAGCAATGCCAAGTCCTCGGTCACTCCAAGCTTCCTGTTCATCTGCTCAGGACCACTCCAATTCCCGACGCCACCTCCCAGGCTGCACTGTTTTTAGCACAATCCTTGCAATTGAAAGGCAGGGTGCTCCCTGTCTTGAGACACCAATGAGTCCAGCCTCTCTCATCTGGCACTGTTGAAAATGCACTGACGATTGGCCAATGCCACAAACCTTGAGCGACTCACAATCTTTCCCAATTACCACGCATGTCACAGAATTTGTGCCATCTGCTTAGAAAATTTCTAGCTCCAGAAACCATAGTATATTTTGATAAAGCAAAAAGACTAATCAAATTGCCCATCTCTGACAAATCCTTCACTGAAATATCTAGTTGGTTTGAAATATTTCCCACATAAATTGTATAATCAGATTTAATCCTAATACGTCAGTGGCTACACAATTGTACATTTCACAGTAAGTCAGTTCATTCGAAGAAAGAAATATTAACTCTGGCCATTTCCCCCCAAAGAACTCTCTGTCCATTTCCATTTCTAAGGATGACAGCATCCACAATACACAGCCTGCAAGGAACAGCCTCGCCGCCCTCCAGGGGTGGGGGACCTGGGTATGCCTCCTACACCGTACGCTAACAGCTCACGAGGTGGCTGTGCTGCTCTCCCCCAAAGGACTGCGGACAAAGAATCCCCATCTATGTAGCTTCTTCATTAGTTGCCAGGGCTAGAGAGGGATCAACTGGAGGTGGGAGTTGGGGGAAAGCTGCCAAATACGGAGAAACTTGACTGAAGTACAGTCTGCAGAGGAGCTGCTGGGGCTTCCAGGGAACGGGACAGAAATGGGACGACAGGTTGCACTCTTGGTGAGCAGAAGAAAGCTCCGAAGGAGCAAATGACAATAGCTTCCACGAGTGGACTTCCTCAGCCCTGGGGTGGGAGGTTATCTCTGGGCTCCAGAAGGCACAGGGGCTTTATTTAGTTCTTAAAGAATGAAGATAAGAGGAAAATAGCCTCTTCAGGAAGAAGGGGGAAAAAGGGAGGAAAAACACGAATGTTCCTTTATAAGCATCTTAAAGGAGCACCAAGCCAACAGGCCACCAGGAGACTGGGCCACCCCTGACCTGCTCTCCAAACAAACACAGGCTACTCCAGAGGAAGGCCTGGTGAGGGGAGGTGCCTGCCCAGGGACCTGGGAGGCAGGATGCGAAAGAGATCGAATTTCCTTCCAAGGAGAGCCAGGCCTCCATGGGCATCCTGCAGCCCCTCCTGCCATCCTGCGAGCTGCTGGCCAAGCCGGGGAACCCTGAGGCTTTCAGGGCTTTTATCGTATTAGAAGCATTTTTCTCATCATAACTGAGACCTTTAGTATTGCATTAAAAAGATGGTTAATTTTCTTAAGCTTCCTTTTAAACACAGAAATAGGATTAGAAGGATAACACGCTCAGATGCAAGCCCATTATTTGATTATGTCTAAACCTAATCCTGCCTTCACCTTGGCCTGCAGAGTCTCCATTTTGGGGTTTATTGGTTGATAATGCCAAAGCTGTCAGATACTATTACTTGTGTAGTATCTGCTGCTACCGTGCTCCTTCTTCCACTATCAAATGCTGAAGGTTTGAAATGGAATTACAGGATAAGTTCTCAAAGCCTTGCCATCTCGGAGACCTTTGTGCCTATTTTCAAAGGAGAAAGACTGGTGCAGACCCCCAACGAATGGGAACTGTCTTCAGTAAATTCATTTCTAGTAATACTTCAGAGGAAAGCCTTGTAACTCGCCATCCTTCCGTTGAGCAGGCTTCCCACTCTTATTCACATTACTAAGGATGAGGGAAAATGGTATTGATGCTAATAAAAAGATCAGAAGAAGCAGCTACAGGTAACCACTCTCCATCCCAGTACTTTTTACCTCATACTAAAATGATCTGTCTCACCATTTCCTTGAAGGTAGGAATTGTGTCTTACTGATACCCAGTGACTAACAGGGTTCCTGGCCCATAGCTGGTGTCAGCAAATACTTGTGTACCTGAACCAAGAATTCACACAATCTCTCGATGACATACACGGAGGCACCCTTATCTCATTGGTTTCCTCGGAGGAGAAGTAAAAGGTATTCCCAGATCTGAGACTCTGGGAGAGGGGCTTTCAATGAAACCCAGAGCACATGGACTGCCCATCCCCCAACCCCCATCATCTTCCCTCCCCATCCCGAAGCTTCTAGGTTTCTTTTACCTGTCGCAGTGGTTGCATTTAAAGGGCTTTGCACCTGTGTGTTTCCTGTAGTGCCTCGTGAGCTCATCGCTTCGTGCAAAACGCCACTCACACCCTTCCCACGAGCACTTATAAGGCTTCTCACCTGCGAAGAGATGGAATGACCATGGTCAGTGACAGGAACAAATGGCTACACACTGATCAGAGCCTGCTACCTGCCCGTCAGTCTTGGAAAATGGATGTATACATCCATCTTGAAAGACTCATTTCCTAAACACAGCAGGTCACTTGTTGTTGTTGTTATTATTATTATTATTTTAACCTTCAAAAAGTGGTTTCAAAAGATCCTCCAATCTGGAGCTGTCACTTCAGTTCCCAAAGTCAGAGCATTTCCTTTGACTGTGGAGGGATCAATTTTTATTTCTTTGCTACTCCCTGGAGCACTTTGACCCCCAGAGTCCAGGCAGAAAGGAAATGTGCTATTTTCATCAGAACCACAAACGCTTCTAGTCTATTTTTCCCCAGAACATACAGTAATTTACCGTCTCAGCCTTTTCGGTCTCCTCCCTCCTCCCCCCGCCTCCCACAACTGTAGCCAGGTAGCTGCCTGGCCAGGCAGACAGCGCAGGTCTCCCAGAACACAGCTGGTTCCAGTAAATGTGTGAGTGGATGGACAGTCACCAGAAAGGGCTACAGCTTGAGAGGAAAGGAAATATCACTCGACGATTCCCGGCATGTCTGTGAAATACAGTCACAAAGTCCTATTTAAGAAGCCCATAACTTAAATGACTCCAAGAGCATCATATTAGAGAGAGATACATATTTATCACACAATATTTTTAAAGTCAATTTGTAGAGCGGGGGTTTTAGCCACAGTGCAGCTGCTTAAAAGCACGAAATCCGAGCTCTTGGACTCCAGTGACCTTTTCGCACAGCGCAAACAGATGGAGGGATTGGGAAAAGAAAGTACAGGACTTCTGCTCAGACCATTTTTCTTCGCCCGTCAATGTCGGTCACCAACCATGACACATATTTACCCTTCCAGCTGTGTGGTTTGCTGGTTCTCATTAGGAACTGAGCCCTGTACCAGAGAGGCAGGTTAGCATAGTGGTCATGAGCCCTGAGGCCAACCGTCCTGGGTTCGGCTTTCAGTTCAGCCCCCAGTTGCCCAAGTTAACGTACCTCTCTTTGCCTCTGTTTTCTGCGATATAATAGTATGTACCCCCAGGGTTTGGAGAGGATCCATTAATATTATGTGAAGTCGTATATATTATCTGTGAATTAGAACTGTGCCCGGCACCTGGAAGATTCCCATAACTTGTAATGATTATAAACTGCCAAACCCCAGACTTCAGGACACACAGGTGCCACAGGGCTATCCGTGGCTGTCCCATTATTTCTCCATCGTTCACAGGCAAACCTTCGCCAGGCGGCGCGTAGGGAGACGTTGCCCGGGACTGCACTTGACTCACTTTCTTCTTTCCGCCTCTTTTCTTCCCTTTCAGCCTGACTACAAAGTGATCACAATGCTTTATTTGTATCGCCCAGAATCAAACCAAACATGATGGAAATTTTTATTTCATTAAATCGGCGCCCTAGTGAGCCACTGCTCTGTAAGACCCGCGGAGAAGAGGAGCGAGACGCGCGGGCACTTCTTTGAAAGGGAACCGGGAAGACATGAAGGAGAGCTGGGGGCACAGGAGGAAACCCATTCAGCTTCGGAACCGGTGAAACATGAGTCACGGAGAAGGGTTAAAAGTTCACCTTCTGGATCCTTAAAGCCAAAATTTTAGAAAAGTGCACCTGCTGAATAGCAGGTGAAGAGGGGAGGTGTCACATCCACTTTGGAGGTAGCGCGCCTGGGATATTTCTGAGTTCATTAAACGCACTAGGCCTCAGTGTCCTTATTTGTCAGATGGGGGCGAGCGTCCCACATTTATTGCGGGGCTTAAATAAGTAGCCATGCATACGACATGCAGGCAAGACACGTTTCTTGGGCCCGGCACAGGTAAATAGCCGACTGACTTGAACTCACTGCCCCCGCAGCTCGCCAGTGTGCCCACAGGCTGCCGAGGAGGCGGGCCTAGCCGGGTGTCAATAGCTTCCAGAGCTTAGGCTCCGGACATGGGTCTGGAGTCACTCCAAGCACCCTAACTATCGGAAAACAGAGTCCGTGTAAGCTTTAAACATGCTCTTAGTTATAGATGGAGAAGGGGTCAGAAAAACTGGGCATTCTTTAGATCTACTCTGAATGAGTAGGATGCTTGAAGGGGGAAAAGACCCCAGGTAGAGAGAGAAGTGCCCCTCTCACCGTGGCATGTCAGCTTCCTTCTTAATGCTATTGATTACTCACAAGGCTTCGTTACTTCAAGGAAATCTACATGAACAACAATGAGGAAAGGGGGAAATGAGGCACCAAAGACCTCAGGAGTTCAACATGCCCTCCACCCCCAAAGGCATTCTAGTACAAGTAAAATCGGTGGTTCCTGGAGCCACGAGGACCACACACGGCCCAAATGCAACAAAGTATCTGGAAATCCTATGATATTCTGCAGCAATGAGCAGAGACATCCAGTCCCCAGAATCAATGCCACAATCGAACTGACCCATCCATCATAGGCAACCACAATCTGAAGGACGCAGGAAGGACAGGGAGAAAATGAAAGAGATTAAAGTGGATGTCCTTACTGTTTCTTTTCTTTTTTTATTCAAACTGCATGCTTTTTCCATAGCAGAATTTTAAGAATTGGTTCTATGTTGTTTTATTTTGACAAACAGTATCAAGGATGTAGTTACTTCCCAGGAAATAATGTAGGCTCTTAGTTAATTCTGGCACAAACCCACTGTCCTATCCAGTAGCTATTCCAGCATCCCTTTGGCAACTGTGTAGACAGCAACTACAGAGAGCTTGAACCTGACCCTGAATCAAATCACCAATACTGTTTCCTGCTTATGGCGAGGTACTACACAGAATGGTACTGAGGACATGCCCCTTCGTACCCTGATAGTTTAGCCAAGTCACATTATAGTGATTCATCAAGCTATTTTTCCAGTGTCTGATTAATTTACCTATAAGTAGCCATTTCTACAAATACTAACAAGAGATTTAAAATAGCCAAGAAAGAACTCAGGCAAATGAAGGAGCAGTGCTTGAAACAGGCAGTGTTAAGAAGTTGGAGAAGCAGGAAAAAAACCCATAAAGAATTGAAAACATGTCCTATTTAGGGCTCAGAAATAGTGGGATTAGGCTGACCTCATTCCCGGGTTCTATACCCACTTCCATAAACTAATCTCTACTGGCAAGCAGGTCACTGCAATTGTCAGAATTTTGCATGGCCAAGATTACCAGCACCCACTGTTCGCTCTTGGGGGTGAAGCCACCTATATCCACAATGCATTGGTTTTCATCCTGACAGTCTACCTGAAGATTTCTGCTCATTTTATAAAAGGCTTAGGTATCTTTCTTTGTAAAAGAAAATGGAGTCTTTTTTCAGAAATAAGGGAAAAAAGGAAGGGAGAAAGGGAGGGTGGGAGGGAGGGAAGGAGGAAGCAGGGAGAGAGGAAGGGAGGGAGGGAGGCAGGAAGGAAGGAAGGAGGGAAGGAAGGAGGGAGGGAAGGAAAAAGAAACAAGCGTAGTCATAACTGGAGCAGACTTCATGCCGAATCTGCTCATCTGCCTCACCCTCCCTTCTCTCCTTGCTCCACTCCAGATCCTGCTCCCGGGTGTAGAGCAGAAAACAGCATACCCTCGCACAACACGACTGCACGGCACCCAGGGTAATGCCCGCCATTCACCCCACTGCACCTCTACAGCGCGTGACAATGTTCAAGAACAGTCTGCGTGAGACAGGCGGATGGGGGAGAGACTCACAACGCTGGGACTCCCGTCCAGAAGGCGTGTGCGAATGAAGGCGGGTGTGTCACGGGAGCCTGACAGGGCTCGCAGGGGAACACACTCTCAGAGCCCCTGCATTTTGGGAGGAATGTCAGTAACTACTTCTCCTACCTGGAGATCAACCCTAGACAACTCGTTTCCCTGGGGGAGTACGTGTTACCTCCGAGCTGACAGCAAGTCTAATCAGATATAAATAGATTCATAACCAAATGAGGGCTCTTGAAGAGAATTAAGGGTGCTTGAAAACGGGAATGACATTCAGCAAGGTCGAATCGCGGCAAGGATTCCTGCTCTCCCACCAAATGGCCTCCGACAGGCATCGTGGTCCGCACCAGGGTGGCATTTGTTAACTGTCCCTACACCGTGATCACCAAATCAGATGGATGGAAAACACACTCTGACCAAATGCTTTTTGAACATGTTCCTTCAGCACATGTAGATTTATCATGAAGTATATAAAGGTACTGAAGTCTTAATATATTAGGATATTATAAAACACACTCAATATCGAAATCTAAGAGAAGTACAGTATTGGGAATATAGTCAGTAATACTGAGGTAAATACGTGTGGTGCCAGGCGGGTACGGCAAGTATCCGGGGGAACATTTTGTAGGTATGTGACTGTCTGACCACGATGCGGTACACTGAAACCAATATAAGCTAATGTTGCAAGTAGTCTGGAGTTCAAAAAGAAAACAGCACATGTTACACTAGAATTCGCCACACACAAGGGAACACGTACGTGCACGCATGTGTACAAATGACACAAAGGTCACACGAAACGCAACCTGCTGCCGTCTTATGGGTTGATGAACGCACTCTGATATTTTCTATTTGGTTCCGGTTCATTTACAAAAAGAAAAAGAGAGTGATGCACTAGCCTGACTTCTTAAGAAATTAGGGTAAATTAAATGTAAATAGAAGTTATGCATTTTTCTCCCTGCACTCAAAAGCCGTGCTGCCAACCCCGTGTCAGAGGCTGCTGCCCTGTGGTCTAAATGAAAAGCGCCTGGCTGCAAGGGCTCCGGTCTCGCTGCATCCATCCTCGGCCCCTCCGGCCTGCTCCACCTCCATGTGTCAGAGAAATCCTCGGAAAATGGAAATCAGAGCGTGTGTGTCCTTTACAGGGCACCTTATCCTTTAGATTTCCATATCATTGGTTTCTGCGACATCCTCTAGACTTCATTTTATGCATTTAAAAGCATTATTCTGCAAAGGGTTCCACAGGCGTCACTAGACTGACAAATAAGTTTAAGACCCGCAAAAGGTGAAGAAGCGATTAAAATGCAGGTGCTCCAATGGCTTCCTAGTGCTCTCAGGGTAAGTCAAGAACGTGTAAGGCCCTAAAGTGGAGTCTACGTGATCTGGCCCCAGGCTGCCTTTCCAACCACATCTCCTTCCCATGTCCTCAGACTCACCGGGGCCTACCATCTCACCTGCTCCCCACCTCAGGGCCTTTGCACCTGCTCCTCCCTCTGCCTGGAGCACTCTGGCTCCCTCACTTCATTCACAGCACTGCTCCGATGCCTCCTCCTCAGAGAGACCTACCCTCACCATCCTCTGGAAAACAGCAGATTCTGGCACTTTCTCCATGTCACTTAATCACTTATAATTAGATTGAATACTGTTTTTCATACTACTGTCTACTTCCCCTACTAGAGCAGAAGCTTCCTGCAGGCATCTGTTTTGGTCACTATTATACCAAAAGCACTATAGCAAGGCCTAGCTCAGTGCTGTGGCATACATTAAGTGAACAGAGCATCCTGATTTGCAACAAAGACCCAAGCACTCACAAACAGGCAGGACAGCCTGTGTGATTTCAGTCCCTCTCGTCTGGGCACTAAACTGGCTGAAGAGTAGAAAATGGGTGCTTGCTTGCCTGCTGGTCTAAACCTGGCCACTCTTCTGCGACAGGGACTGAAATGTGGAACTCTACGATGGGTTTAATATTCCTTCAATCAAAGATCACTTCTACTGCTTTCCTATCTGCCCAGGCCTAATAAAGGAGTATCCTGAAACTCGTCCTGAAACATTCATCTTACACCTGGGATCCCAGTCTCCCGGGCAACATCCCCTCTGGGAGACCAAGTGCGTCATTTTATGGAACTCATTTGTAAAGGCTCTCGGTGAAGAGGTGTTTGGGAGAGCACATGAGATAGGCCAAATGTACTGCAGTATAAACTTGCCTTTAAGATACAGACTCTACCATGAAATATGAACATGTGTCAGACTCTTGCATTCCAGGTTTAAAAGTCCCTTGAAAATAAACATCACTAATGCAAATTTTTCTGCATTCATTTCCTGACCTGCAAAATTTCAAGTTCCTAATCCAATTCCTAAGGAGACTTAGGACTTTGGCATGCCCAGTTTTTTGTTAAAACTAATTTTATCCATCTCTTATTTTTTTTTAAATGTGGTTACTAGATGTCTGTTATCTGGGCATGTCAAGGTCCCAGTCTCTTTAGGACTTGGATTCGGAGCTTGAAATTTTGCAGATCAGGAAATGGAAAAGCAAAATGGAAAGGAGGAAGAATACTTTGTAATGGGTTTACGTTGCCACTGAGTATGTCTAGAGGAAATCAGCAAAGACCCATCAGTTGCTTTCACAGCACACTCAGCAGCACTGGAGAATTTCAGCCACCTGGGGATTAAAGACAGTGAGAGAGAGAATGTCACCACGCTCTCTTAACACTGGAAAGAGAGTAGGCAGTGAGCACTGCTCCTTCAGCTGGCAATCCTTTTCATGTGTCTGTGCTGTAACTAAAAAACACCCGAAGTTTTTAACTCCGCTTGGGAAGACTGTTTGAGTTTTTCTTAATTTTCATTTGAATCTTAAATATTTTTTTCACAGTGTTTAGATTAGGTGATTGATGGAAAATGAGACCAGAATTTCAAATGTATAAATATAACTGTAACATAACATAGAATGTGTACTCATTACTTATATTCCATGTTGATTTTTTTTTCATTTATCCATTGCTACCTCACCCGAAGGCCTAGTAGGTGCTAGCACCTGAGTTGTTCAATTTGCACAAAGCGCTTGTCACTTTACAGAGCATACAAATATTTACTCTTTCTTTTTAATTCCTAAACAGCAAATAAAACAATAACTTTATTTTATTTATTTGGAGGTTAGGTTTGCTCCTCATGGCCTGGGTCATCGCCGTAAAACGGTTGTTTAGAAGTGTATAGGCTAACATTTAAATCACATCCTCAGTGAAGCGTAGCTCCTGCCTCGATACGTAGACAGGTGAGAAGGGATTCTAACTCAATCCCACAGCTCTTGGACAACCAGCCACCTGCAGCTACAAGCCCTTGAAACCTAGCTAACAGGACAAAAGACGTGAACTTCTAATTTAATTTTAATTAAAATTTAAAAACTGAAGCAACATAAATAACCTTTTATAGTCTTTTTGGGGGGATAAAACTACACTTGAACCATTAAAGGCACTTACATATGCTGTAAATATGCAACACACTCTGGATTTTAAAGACTTAGAATTTTAAAAGTATGTAACTATATCTCATTAATAGTCTTTTCTTATTGATTTTATATTGAAATCATAATATTTTGGACATATTTTCACCTGTTTATTGTTACTTTTTTAAAAAATGTGGTTCCTAGAAAATTTAAGATTGCATACATGGCTTGTGTATATTTCTATTTTGGACAGCATTGGTCTAAAATATATTTTCTACATGGAAATCCCACCGTGAACTGAAGTGTAAGCACTCACTTATCCCTCCTAAACTTTTCCCCATACCCAGCCCAAAAAAACTGTGTTACCACCTTGCCTCCCAGCTTTGTAAGCTATAATATGTATTATCTCCCCAAACACCTCATCTCTGTCCACAGGTGAGTAGGAAAAGTAAAACAGTGCAACTTCTGATCTAATTCACTGATGGTGAAAATAGAGCCTCCCCAGTGTGATGAGTTGTTGGATTTAACCAACATTAGTTGTTGGTTCCAAGACACACTGAGCAGGGACCCTGCTGGAGACGGAGGGGACAAGGGAAGGGTCTCTGCAGCACAGGCGTCCCCCGGTGGGAAAGGCCCATGCTTGCATGCCAGCAACACAAGACCCACGATGTCTGATAAGCACATGTGCACGGACGTGTGGAGGAGGGCACCCCCAGGCCTCTGTAGGAGCAGACCATTAGGGCAAGCCTCCCCTGACGCCTCAATGCAGCTTGAATCCATGTTCTTAGTGGTTCAAAATGGATTCGTCATCCAAACAACCAGGTAAATCATCCAAAAACAGATTCTTCTAGTCCTGTCTTTGGCACATAACAGCAGTGTGGCTTTGCAGAGTCTAAGAACTTCTTTGGGACTTTTTGTTCTTAATTGTGTGGAGAAGGAATTAAAAAGAAATCTTCTGCTTCCTTATAGGCAGGGAGATTCCGTGGAATCTAGCACATGACACTGACTGGCCAACTACAAAGTCCCAAATGGATAAAAGGAGTTTGATGATAACAGTGACATCAAAAGGGGAGTGTGCAGGCATGGAGGCCACAGAAAGCTATGGTGGAGCCCTCCATCGCCTCTGGGCGAGGGCCAAAGGGCTTCCCCACGAGGCTTCGAGTGGAGCCCACGAGTTGCAGCGCGGTGAGTCACTTTTCCCACCTTGCCTTTGAAGCACAGTCAGGAAATATACAGGATTAAACAAACCTTTGGGGCCATATTCCATTTTAATGTCTGTTAACATTTCCAAAATGTTCCTTTAGAAGTGAAGTGTTAGATTCCTGGTGAATTTGTTTGAAATGTTGGAGGAAGACTGGGTTGGTTGGTCCTAAAATCTGGCAACCACCCCGGGTGCTGGAATAAGTATAGCTGTTGGCACGTGGAATTTTTTGCAGTGCGCAACCTGTGACTTCAATACGTGTGTTTTTAGATACCACGGCATGCTTCCCATAAGCCAGGGAGTTTCATAATGTTTTCAAAGTCAAAATGATTTTCTATTTAAATAAAAATGTACACAGTATTCTAATATTTTTCAGTGGGCTGAGTGAGGTATAACTAATCCCCTCCCCAACAAAGTTAAACAAAATCCCACAACTCTTACAAATGCAATTCTCCAAAATTGTAGACTTTACTTAAAACTTCAGACATCAACATTCACACCTGGAACATCATGTTCTCACGTTGTGAAATAGGTAAGCATGACAGTTAGGGGAAACGAATGTTTCACTGGCACTGTGGTTAATTTGTTTTGAAATTTTCCTTGTTTTTGTTTTTATTCTTTTTCCTTGCTTTTGTTGTTGCTGTTGTCCCACATTAATTTCAAACATTATTTTTATTACCTTCTTAGGGATAATTCTAAAGAGTTTAATGTCCACTTAGAAATTTAGGTATACTAAATTTGAAGAAAAAAGTTGTTTAAACATCCACCTTTTTCCCTGTCGACAACTGCGCTGCATGAATTTATGTGAAATGAATCTGTAAGCTGTCTCTTCCATTTAGTAGTAAAGATATTACTTTGTGAGCCAGGTTCCCACAATTCAATTTGATATATTTAGGGGGACATTTTATTATTAAAAATATGAGCTCTAAACTCATAGCCTTATGCAGGAATAGTCTATTGCTACCACAATGACCAAACCATTAACTTTTGCATCACTTTTAAAAATTTAATTTCAGGAATGAAGAAATGTTTGCTTAGCTTCACACATGTTCCAAGCTAAATTAATATCAAAAGTATCACCTAGGCACTCTGAAAGTGATGATACCTCTAGTACAAAAGTATACCTTTTAGAAATAAGCCAACGCAGAATGGGAGTCCTTCCCCCAAAGAGGCAGTCAGTTGCAGAAGTTGGCAACTTGGGTGTAGAACTTTAAGTGTGGACAGCCAGAAATGTATTCTTCGTCCACAGAGTGTGGTAGTAAAAATGACAGTAACTGTGGAGCACACGGCTTTGCAGAGCACAGGCCCGCCTGACACTTCCTGGGAAGGACCTAGGGGAGCCTGAGGGCAGGGTGAGAGGACTGGGTACCTGGGAGCCATGGGAAGGAAGGGCATGGAAGTCCAGGACAGGAGGGCAGGCAGGCGAGGTTAAATCAAACCTGCTCTAATCCAGGGCCACGGCAGTCATCAATTGGCACGTATCACATTGGTGGCTGATGCCAAATTATTATCCTAAGTACACTCGCTTTTTTCTTTTTGCTAACTAAAAATTGGAAAATATAAACTTAAATTATTTACTATTAGGATGCAAAGTTAACTTTCTGCTACAGATCTGACGTACATGTAAAAAAGATGGATCCATGGTATTTCAAAACCCCATAGAAGTGGATAACCCAAAACCACCTCAGATTCAACTTTGGAAGTTTATGAGATGATTGGCTTCAGCATCCTGAATTTGTTATGATTAAGCTAGAACTAATCTTAATTTTTATTCCCTAGTTATATAAATGCAGATGGTGAAGAAGGAGGCTAAGCATATCAATATTTTATAAGGCAATTTATCCCAAAATTAAAAAGCCAAAAAAGGTAACTATATCGACTGTCCAGAAGCCCAAATTTGACCAGCTACCATTCAGCTTGAAAAAGCAGGGATCCAATTCCCTAGAGATTTTTAGAAGCAAATATTAAATCAGTCAAGATCTAAAACATCAATTTGTCTCCATAACTCTTTTCCAAGATGATCAAACACTTGTTTTTTAAAGGCTGAATTGCCTGATTAGCTAAAGCAATCCAAGTAAGTACCTTACCCAGGTATAAAGTATATTAAAGGACCCAAAAGAAGAATTTGTTCCTTATGTTGACAGATAGCAACCTCAGACAGATGCTTTTCACATACCATTGCCTATGTACTTAGGAAAATATGTCCAGAAAACCATTTCACTTATTTTTTTCTCTTATCCACCCCCTCACTCTCCAACATCCCAGAGCAGCACCCCTGCCTTTCCCACTTACTAGGATGTCCTCTACTCAGAATGTGTCTGTCTCCTACTTGTCATGTGGGCCTCATGTATTTCCTGGTCAGAAAACTACAACTTTCTCTGAGTTTTCACCCTTTGTTATCTACTATTTCTTGCAGATACTTACCTTTTTATGGCTTAATCCTTTGCCCTGCTTCCCCCCACCCATATTGCATGAAAAGCACTTAAAAATTTTTAACCTGGGACACCTTACACCTCCAATTGAAAGTTGGATTAAGAATCCAATGCCCAGGCCCTGGGCTGGATGCCTTCTCTCCTGCTTCCTCATCATCACCCACCACGCCCAGCGCAGGCTCAGGCATGTTATATGCACTCAGTACGATGCTTGCTAATTAAGAGATCGGTGACTAATCAAAACTCAGCAGTACAAAGACTTCATTACCACCTTGCCTTCCAGATTCATAAGCCCTAACATGCATTATCTCCAAAACACCTCATCTCTGTCCACAGGTGAGCAGGAAAAAGTCAAACACTTTGACTTCCCATCTAATTCACAGATGGTGAAAATACAGCCTCTCCAGTGTGATGAGTTGTTGGATTTAACCAACATTAGCTGTTGGTTCTAAGATGTACTGGTCAGGGACCCTGCTGGAGACTGAGGAGACAAGGAAAGGGTCTCCGCAGATCAGGCGTCCCCCCGGTGGGACCGGCCCATGTTTGCATGCCAACAATGCAAGACCCACGGTGTCTGATAAAGGCATGTGCGTGGATGTGTGGAGGACCCTAAGATGCTGTAGAGCCATCAGGACAGGTGTCCCAGAGGAGATAAGCCTCACAGACCCTTGAAGGATGCTGGGGACAAGAGCAGTGGACATTTCAGAGAGAAGGAGCAGCATGTGCGAAGGCCCAGAGATGAAAGTCAGTGGTTTGTTACAGCCGAGATGAACGGTGACTATATGAGGAGGAGTTTCAAGAATGAACTGGAGGGGTGGTAAGAGGCACACCTGCAGGCCCTCAAGAACAGAAGGCCATGTTAATGACCTTAGCATCCCCAAGACTCAGAATGTTAGAGACATGCCAAAGGCCCTCAATCAACGTAATCAGACAAACATACGCATACATTACTAGTCCTCTTTCAAACCTTCCTTTAAGCATTGTAACCTAAATCCTCCCACATCCTTGTTCTGCCACTCCATAATAAAGATAATTTGGAAGAAAACACAATGATTAAAGCCACCCATAGAATCCACATTAACACACACACACACGTGCGTGCACCCTAATCTGCAAACAATTCAGCACAAACATGTTGACACCCACATATGCAGAAACACCCTCACGCAATCTGTCAGCCTCTATATCTCTAACCTCAAACAGTCCTGATTTTGTCAGTGCCAAACCCAAGGCTACAGAATACTTTCTTTTCATTCTTCTACTGAATCTGTATCTTGCTACAAAAAAGATAATGCAATGACATAAGAAATATTAAGATGTGGTAAATTAGACCCTATATGCTTGCTCTGTCAAGTAATTAATTTCCTAGTCACTTCATAGTATTCCAATAGTGCCATGTTGTCACAAAATGCAAAATGTACATTGTTTCTAATCAAAACTTCTTCTGGCATTCCACAGGGACCCAGTTTTCATGCAGTTATACTGATTTTGCAATGAAGTAGGATTTTTCTCTTACCATGTATACATTAGAATTTCAGATGTCAAATGTTTCATGTTAAAATGTCTGCATGGCAGGCTAAAAAGAAACTGTGAAGACGAAGAGCACAGCAGCAACTGCAACCTCCGCGTGTCCTTCCATATTCATTCTCTCCTTTTGTATATACTAAGAGACCCCCCCAAATTTAGCTGAGCTCATTGCCACCCAGAATGAAGACTCTCCGTCGCAGCTCCTCTGCAGTTGCATGTTAACACAGGACCAAGTTCTAGCTGATGAGATGTGAATGGAAGCGACAAGTGCAATTTCAAGCTGGATTCTTTTATAGCTGCACGAAAACTAGGTTCCTAGAAAGTAGGCCTGGGGGTAGCCATCTTGAATTTCATGGACGTGGCAATTTCTTAAGGGCGGAAGCCGTCAGGACGGGCCACCAATGTGATGGAGAGAATCTGGGCTTCTGACAACTTCTTGGAGCTCAGCCTTCTGAGAGCCCAAGTTTTTATGTGAAAGAGAAAAAAGAATCTTACATCTCCTTTAAGTTTCTATTGGCTTGTGTCTCCGTCACAAACAATTTCATTTATGTTCTTATTAGTCCAATGGGTAACAGCCACAAATAAATGATACACGCTCAGATGGCCAGAACTTGCAATATAAACATTACTTCGAATCTCAATCTCACTTCTTTTCTTCAGAAAGGTCGCCAGACCTTCGTTAATAGTGTCTCATGTGTCCGAGCACAGTTTAGTAGAAAACACACACATGACTCACCATCAGGGGACTGGGGTTCTAGTCCTAGCTTTTCCTATTACTCTGTGACCTTAGGAAAGTCACATACTCTTGGGTCTCACTTTCGTCCTTCGCACAATGGGGCTGTCCCCGTCTTTAATGTCACTGCTGTGACGTATGGAGAGAGACAATGTGTGTGCAAGTGCTGTGCGTACTGTAAAGTTCTATAAAGGCCAAGAGATTATTAAAATACTCCAAACAAAAATCCTTCTTTATTCAACCCACCTTTATTCAATCCACCTTAGTTCAAGGTGGCTCTTATCAACACCCAGTGCCCAGATATACCTCCCTGGTGAAGAAAGGGCCAGGAACCACCTGGTTCTAGCTAAGATGGTTAGAGATCAAGGTTAAAGTGTTAAGAGTGGGCTACCTCCTGGGGCTGGTCTTTCATTTCAGCAATGACACCTCAAGCCTCAACTCCTCAACTAGCAAAATGTCACTGATTAAAACACCAAAGGAATCAGACAAAACACCACAACTAAACACCAATACAGAAAAACAGCCCAAAGCCTGTGCATCACTAAAATATGGTATATACCAGGTCTGTCCAGAAGAAGTCCAACCATCGTTATTGTAATGAGAACAGTTTGTGTGACATCGCTATAACCTGGCAGCCAAGGAGCATGGACTGGAATGCGCATGTGTGAACAATGACACTTCACTGTACTAGTCAGTGGGGGTGGCAGACGCCATTAAGTGAGCATGTGTACTACTGTATAGCTGTTGCATTCAAGATGACTGAGAGAGTACAGCAACCAATCTGCATCCAATTTTGCGTTAAGCTTGAACACTCCTCCATGGAAACATTTCAGATGATTCAGAAGGCCACAGCAATGGGCAACTGGAGATTGGCAGCTTCATCACAACAATGCACCTACATCACATCTGGTGTAGAGTTTTTTGGTGAAACATCAAATCACCCAGGTGACTCATCCCACCCACAGCCCAGATGTGGTGCCCTGCAACTTCTGGCTTTTCCCAAAACTAAAATCACGTTTGAAAGGGAAGAGATTTCAGACTGTCGATGAGATTCAGGAAAATATGTGGGGCAGCTGACAGTGACTGGGAGGACTGTGAGGTCCCAAGGTGCCTACTTTGAAGGGGACTGAGGTGTCATTGTCCTATGTACAAAGTTTCTTGTATCTTCTTCAATAAATGTCTCTATTTTTCATATTACATGACTGGATACCTTCTGGACAGACCTCGTATTTGACCAGGTCTCGTATTCGCTGAAATATATTTGGCTTTTCTATTGGATACTTGGATGGCAGAATCAAGCCCTGATGAGATGTCTGTATTTGTCTTCTCACAAAGATATACAAAGTGTTGTACACAAACAAATTAGATAGTAAATGTACTTTTCCAGAGGATATACCGTGAACAATCCCCCTGCGCCAAGCCTTATGCCCCAATTCCACCCAACCTTGATTGAGGACAGTGTTTTACAAACCCTAGGGAAATGCGCTATTGACTAACATGTATCACGCATGCGTTATGTGCTGGGCACTATAAAACACTAAGGGTTGTATGTATATTCTCCCCTTTAATCCTTGCAATAGCCCTGGGAGACACATGCTCTTATCTTCTTCCACTTTATAGTTGAGGAAACTGAGGGCCAGAGAAATGAAGCCACTCACCGAGTTTGCCAGCTTGTAAGGGGCACAGTCAAGATTTAAACCCAGGCGGCCTCACCTTCAGAGTCTACAGGCTTAACCACTACCTCACTCCGCCTCTTCTTTAATTACTTACAATCACAGCAGAATAAACATTTATACTTCCTCTGGAAATAGTTGCAGATAAATCTTTCAACTGGAAAGAGTGAACTATTTAGAGGCACCCATATAGTAGCTGTTCTTTTTAAAAATAAATAAGTCAAGGAATGTCATGTCCTGCGACTAGAAACCAGGGGTGTGACCAACAACTCGCTCTTCCTGCTCCAGGTCCCACACTCTCATCTTTAGCTCATGCAACAGTATTATTTGCTACAGGACCTAAGGAGGGGGTAGGCAGTTAATTTTCCTCAGAGGAGACGGATAACCACAAATTCACGTTACCAGTGTGTTTCCATTTCATTCCCTTCACTTTCTCAAAAATCACCTACATCCCCTAACACAGCCCTAGAGAAACAAACCCGAGGTGGAAACCCCCAAGGCCAACTGCAAAGCAAGGACCTCACTCCTAACCCCACCGCGGCTGCCTGAAGGCCCCGCAGGGTGGAAGGGTGGAATGGAGATGGCTCGGTGCTGGGCTATTTCCACAAACTCCTTGGCAGGGGCGAGAGGTTCTTCACCCTCTGCCTCATCGTCACCCACACCTCACCCAGAAACTGGCGAAGAGCAAGATCTGAAGTGTGTGTCCTAGGGGAGAGAGAGACACGATGGGGCTGAGGAATCAGGCAGAGGCCGGACCACGAAGGCTTGAAGACCTGCTCGTCCAATCTGATTTCACAGATGGCTCCCGAGCACTTGAAACGTGAGCCATCTAAACCGGGATGTGCTCCAAGTACCACGCACACGCCAGGTTTCAAAGACTTGGGGAGAAAAGAATGTAAAATGGCTCATTAATCATTGTTTATATTGATTACATGTTGAAATGATAAGTTTGGATATATTGCGTTAAATAAAAGCCTAATATTAAAACGACTGAATCAGCACAACTAAGTACTTTTAAAATAAAGCTTCTAGAACACTTAAAATTGCACACGTGGCTGACATGATGTGTCTTCACTGCACAGTGTTCTTAGGGGAACCACACTTAAGAATGTGGACTTCATCCGAAGCGCAATGGAAGCCACTGTGAGATTTTAAACAGAGGCATTTAACAGGGCTGGATTTAAATTTGACAAATGTCATTCTGGCCACCAAATGGGGAATGGGCTGCAGAGGGAAGAGAGCTGGAGGGAGGAGACCCTCCAGGAGATTCTACGACAGTCTGGGAGAGACAAGACAGTGGCTGGAGCAGTGATGGCATTGCTCCTAGCAGCAGGGATGGAGAAAAGTGAACAGATACAAAACTCAGAAAGCGGTGCCAACGAGATATGGGAACGGATGGAATACGGGGGGGAATAAAAGGGTACGTATCAGGAGTGCCTCCCAGGGTTCTGTTACGAAGTGTAGGTGGCCACTCAGCCCCACCCTCCCCTCTGGGAATTAAACATCTGGGTAGAACCGGTCCATCGGGTTACCCTAGGCCATGGTGGAGCTCCTCGGAAAGGGGCATAAATCATGGATGCTCTGGGTACTCGGGAACTAGTGCATGCTGTTCCAAAGTGCTCTCCTCCTGAAGAGCTCCCAGAACGAGTAATTCAAGATTCTGCCAAGACAAGAAACACTTAGGAAAGCTGTCGGAAACGATGAGGGTAATCGCTGCTAAGACCAGGAAACGGGCAGAAAGCGCGGCAAATGGGATGGGCCGTGGTGGAAGCCGGGAGGAGGAAGGTCTTGCTCCTGTGCCCCTTCCCAGCTTCCTTCCTGGGGAATTCCAGCAAAATGTTGCAGGAGGCTCCAAATACTTCAGAGTCAGACCCGAACTTATTAGAGGCCTACCCTTGGGCTTCTCTAGACTTCTGTTTTCTGCTCTGGAGGACGGGAAAATCACCCCCTACCTTGGGAGGGTTCAGGGCAACGGCACAAGTACAGGACCAGTCTGCCCCAAACGTGGCCTGGGACCGGTCTACCTCTCCCCACTTCTCTGCTCTGCTCCAGAAAGGGGCAGCAGGTGTGAGTCAACCTGCCACCCTCCAGCTGCCTCACCTCTCACCGGGAAAAACGCAGCAATCGCAAGAAACGCTGGGCGGGCTGTTTCAGCAGGAACAGCCTCTGCTGCAGGGACATGGGTGGAACGCTCCTTCCAGGACAGGCATTATCATGAATAATTAAAGTGAGGCGCAGCTTATTAAAGTAAACGAACAAAGGATGCCTCTGACATAGCAGCCACTTTTTAAATTTTTTTTTGGGTTGTTTTTGGAGAACATTTTTTCTCAGTTACAGCTCCTTCCAGTTTGATCATCTTCAGAAGCCTCCCTATCAATTCGGGTAAATTAGCAAGCTTCTCCCCCATACGGAGCCACAGCCATAAATCACCAATATGAGTATGTGTAAAATTATATAGCATGGGCCCAGTGTCATAATAAACCCATTTATATTTTATAACTGCTGTTGTCTCCACCTTTGAGCCGGCTCACTGCTGGGGCCCGGGGGGCTTGCCAGCACTCCCCACCCGCCTGTGTTCAACAGTCTTGCTTTGTGCGCGGTTTTCCTGCCCCCTCCGCTCAGACCACTATCTGCCAAATGCCGGCCGGCTCCTCTTTGTGCTGCGGTGGGCAAGGAATCATTCCCGCTCGGGGCCCTCTGGGCGGCACAGCAGAGACACAAATGAGCAGGTGACCTTTCAAACCGTGGCAAAACGGGCCCTTGACCCAGAGACCTCCAAACTTCAGTGGTTTCACTGTCTAAATCAGCCAACTGAAAAGAACCATGTTTGCACAATGTGATTGTGTTTACACAAAGATTTAACGCCTCAATAGAGCAAAAGCTGCTCAGTTAATTTTAATTATTGCTTTATTCTTCTCACAACAGATTAAAAAAATGTTTAACAGTGAGCTCGTGGTAATTGATCCCATAAGCTTTGTGCCTATGGTCCTTCCAGCTCACGCGATGACAGCAGTGGGAAAGATGTATGAAAGGTTTCCTTTAGCTGCAAGGATTCCTTCCAGTCCCTGCCTCTGCTTATTAACCATTCTCTGTGGAGAAGATGGACGCCAAGGAAAACCACAGAGAAACTTCAAGGTCTGCCTGTGGGAGGGGGCAAAAGACACACACAGGTGGGTTAGAAAGCTTTCTAAATGCTTAGTGGCAAATCCTGAGCAAGAGAAAGGCGAGTAGGAAATGGGAGTGGGGTCCTGCCAGTCATAATGACTTATTACCACCATTTCTTTGGCAGGTAGAATAAGTAAAAGGGGGGAAGTAAATTTGAAAATACAAAGATGCACAGGAACACAAGACCGGACAAAGAAACCAATCTACTGTTCGGAGGCAAATAAGCCTCAGAAAAGTAGAGCCCTTAGCAGTCATATGTGTTATTCCTTGTGCCTTCCGGGAATTTGTCTTTTGGTGTTAACATCTTTTCTTTCCTCGGATCTCTGGAAGAGGCTGCAAACGCCCATCGCTGGGAGGTTCCTGTTGATCCCGCGGGCAGAACGTTAGTTAGAGAGCAGCTCCTCACCACGCACGGGCTTTTGTGAACACGGAGGAGCGATGGCTGCACACAGCAGCCGAGTCTTAACCTGAGTCTGGGAACTTTGCTCGTTATGGGGATTTGTAATTCCGGTGTCAAGCAAGTGTTTTTCTCTTAAAACATTTAGCACATCCATATAAATGAGACAAAGGGGAGATAAAACAGGATTATCTTTAACTACATGTTTATCATGAATAAAAACAGAATTAAAAATGATTTGTTCAAACTCCCCTAGAAAAACTCTGACCTGCCTAAGACAAGACCGTGTGACTCACACACCAACATCCACCTATCCAAGGCTTCCCCCAACTGCTTCTCTAAGGCACCTCCGTGTGGGTTTCCAGTTTAGTGATAAGAGAGGACTCCAAAGAGAAGCTGCCATTTATAATTTCTCTCCCAAAATGCAGTTCACTGGTACTGCGATATCATTCTGAGAATCGATACCTTTCATGTGTTTGCATCTTCAAAACTAGCCTGCATTTTTAAAACAGAAAAAAAAAATCAACTAAGACCAAGGATTTTTAAGTTCAATCAAAACAGAATATATGACAGTCATTCCACTTTCTTAGCTATTCTGAATTTGTCATCACATTGGACAAGTTAACAACTCACATGTTACCTAGCATATGTGTGAAATAAGTAGGATGGCAAATATTAAGCAATTAATTTTGTTGAACCATAAATACAACTAAGTTTAGTTCTATCCTGTTTTAATTTAGCACTGCCCCCCACACCTAAAAACTAACTGATTTCTAAAGGAAATTCTGTTGAATGGGATAGGGTCTAGAGTTTGGCAGAGAAACCTTTGGGGAAAAAAAAATCATTCTGGGCCTCAGTTTTCTCATCTGTAAAATGGGAATAACGAGAATACTTTCCACATAGGTAGATGGGGCTAAATAAAATGAGGGACGTGAAAGCAGTTGGCAAGCTATACAGAGCAGCACAGGTGGCGCTGTCACTGTGTGCTTACTTGCATAAAGCCATTCGTGGAGGCACCCATTCCAGACTTGATACTCAACTTCTTCTCTTTCCCAAAACTGATCTGAGTAGGCGTGCCTCAGCCTACCCTTTCTTGAGCACATCTGCTCTGGGGGAGCTCACTAAACAACCATCGCCACGCCCGGTCATCAAGATCAACACTACTAATTCCCTATAGGACCTAAAACTAAGGTCCAACAACAACTGGGATCCAAAACATGGCACTTACCGTGACCCCAGGAGGCCAGCTCACTAATCGCAACCTTTCCAAGCAGCAGGGGATAAGCTAATCTGTGTGAAAGACACAGATGTCACGTACTCCCTACAGCCACACTGACATGTATGAGAAGAATAATGTCAGCAGTATTATCTCCAAACAGCTAGGACAATGCCCCACAATTATAATAGCATATTGTCCATTGTATCTGGGGATGACACGTCTGACAATGTTATTCTCTATGCATGTGAATGTAGCTGAAAGGGCCAATGCATAATTCACATCTCCTGACAAATGCAAGCATAAAGTATGCGTCCATTAGACGATGCCATTTAAATCCTTTTACCTGAGAGAGGGCCTTCTCCCTGGAACCAGAATAGTGAATGAGAGGAAGTGTACGGAAGTACCACACACTTCAATACAGTTTTCCCAATAAAAGTTCTATTTTCTGCTGAAAACACGTATCCTCAATCTTATTTCTGCCCTAAGAGTCAACCTCCTCTCTGATAGGAAACGACTGTTCTAATTCAGGGAGGTTGCTGTCCATGAGAGGGCAGGTAGGAAATGACCGTTAGTGTCTGGTCAGCTGGGCCCATTTCCTGGCTAAAAGCCTCCCTCCCACCTACCAGCCTGGCAGCTCCTGTGATCCAAACCCCTGCCTCAGCGAAATCCCGCAGTGGCACGGGTCAGGAGCCTACAGCAAGGGGCAGTGGACGGCCGGTGAACAGCCAGCCAGCCTCAATCACAACATTGCATCTCGAAGGCGGGGCCTCCGGCAGAGGTGGGGAGACTGCCCTCTCATCATCGGGGATACGAAGTCCCGACAGAAGTAATAGATGATGCAATTTTTATAT
>PVKM010008842.1:0-38176 GCA_004027735.1 Carollia perspicillata
AGTAATTTTTATTTTCTTCCTTGACCTCATTGATAACTTACAGTGAACCAGTCTGTTTGGGAATGGCAAATGTAGCCCAGACCTACTGGAAAACTGTCAGGCATGAGTCGGCACATGGGAGCCAAATCTATGAATCAGTTTTCCCATGGGAAAACAGATTTGCATTATACTTAGGCTGCTTTGAGGCTTGCTTTTGCTAAAATTCCCTCACCCTAGTTGAAGCAGCAAATACTTACTGCCTATCTTTAAAGTAACTTCCTGAAGTCTGTGCTAATTTTCCTAAAGATGGAGTGTAACCAGACCAATAACTCTTATTGTTCCCTTGCATTTGCAACATTTTTTCTTTGTTAATCTGTAAGAAGTAATCAGTAACAATCATCTCTTTGTTATCTGTGAAAAGTAATCACCTAAAGAAAACCTGAGCACAATGAATGAAAACCTTTGATGTATGCTATTGGAAAGCAATAAAAGCTTGTTCAGGCAAGAGTTGAGGTGCTCTCTCTCAGAGAGCAGCCATGCTGTCCCTTTCTCTCCACTGGACTTCTGCAGTCTGTGTGAATTTGTTTGTTGCATCCACAACATACAGACCCTGCTGGATGGAGTCTGCATCAATAACTCATTCATTATTTAGTAACATGCTATTTATATTCATTAAATTACAATGCCTGTTTTTCCTCTGAGATTGATTTCTAGTTACATGCTATAGTGATTTGAGAAGATGCTTGATATAATTTCAATCTTCTTGAATATGTAAAGATCTGTTTTGTGTCCTAATGTATGGTCTGTCTTTAAGAATATTCTTTGTGCACTTCAGAAGAATGAGTATTCTGCTGCTTTGGGATGAAATGTTGTGTAAAGATCAATTAAATCTATCAGATCTAGTTCATCATTTAAGGTTGCCATTTTCATGTTGAGTTTTTGTCTGGAAGATCTATCTATTGATGACAGGGGGTTAAAATATCCTAATATGACTCTGTTTCTGTTGATTTATTCCTTAAAGTCCACCAAGATTTTCTTTATATATTCGGGTGTTCCTATATTGGCTGCATATATGTTTAGAATGGTTATATCCTCTTGTTGGATTGATCCCTTAGTACTAAGTAGTGACCTTCTTGGTCTCTTTTGTGGCCTTTGTTTTGAAGTCTATTTTGCCAGATATAAGTGTTGCTACTCCAGCTTTTTTTGTGTGTGTGTGTGTCTATTTGCATGGAATATTTTTTTCCATCCCTTCATTTTCAGGATGTTTACATCTTTTGTTTAAGGTGGATGTCTTGTAGACAGCATGCATATTGGTCATGTTTTCTTTCTTTTCTAAAAAATTGTATTTATTTGCTTTTCAGAGAGAGGAAGTGAGGGAGAAAGAAAGGGAGAGAAACACTGATGTGAGAGGGAAACATCGAGTGGTTGCCTCTTGCATGGCTCCAACTGGGGGCTTGGCTTGCAACCAAGGCCTATGCCCTGACTGGGAATTGAACCAGTAATCTTTTGGATTGTGGCATGATGACCAACCCTCTGAGCCACACCAGTCAGGGCTCATGTTCTCTCTCTCTCTCTCTTTTTAAAGATTTCATTTATTTATTTTTAGAGAGATGGGAAGGGAAGGAGAAAGAGAGGGAAAAAAACATCAATGTGTGGTTGCTTCATGTGAGCCCTCCACTGGGGACCTGGCCTGCAACCCAGGCATGTGCCCTGACCGGGAATTGAACCAGCGACCCTTTGGTTTGCAGGCTTGCATTTAATCCACTGAGCTAGGTCAGCCAGGACAGGGCTCATGTTTTCTTATCCATTCAGCTGCCCTATCCATGTTTTTTGATTGGAGCATTTAATCCATTTTATTTAAGGATATTTTTGAAAGGTACTTATTTGTTGCCATTTTTTTCCCTTTTTGCTTATGTTTCTCTATCTCTCTGTTCCTTCTTTTTCTTAAAGTAGTCCCTTTAACTTTTCTTGAAATGCTGGTTTGTTGATAATGAACTCTTTTAGCTTTTTTCTTTTGTCTGGAAAGCTGTTTATCTCACCCTCATCTTTAAATGATATCTTTGCTAGATAGAGTAGTCTTGGTAGCAGGTTCTTGCTTTTCACTACTTTGAATACTTCATGCTAACTAACCCCTTCTGGCCTGATGTGTTTCTGTTGAGAAGTCAACTGACAACCTTATGGGAACTCTCTTGTAGGTAACTGTTTCTATCTTGCTGCCTTTAAGATTCTCTCTTTGTGTTTAAACTTTGCCATTTTAATTGTGATGTGTCTTGTGTGGGTTTTGGGGTTTGTCTTGATTGGGACTCTGTTTGCTTCCTTAACTTGTGTGACTTTTTCCTTCACCAGGTTAGAGAAGTTTTCTGCCATTATTTTTTCAAACATATTTTTTATCTCTTGCTCACTTTCTTCCTCTTCTAATACGCCTATAATATGAATATTATTATACTTCATATTGCCCCATAGTTCCCTTAAACTATCCTCATTCTTTTTAAGTCTTTTTGTTGCTCTGATTGGATGTTTTTTCTACTTTGTCTTCAGAATCATTGATTTTATCCTCTCCTTCATCCAGCCTACTTTTAATTCCTTAAGTGTAATCTTCACTTCAAATATTGTATTGTTTATTTCTGACTGCTTCTTATTCATAGTTTCTATTTCCTTTTTCATGCTGATGTAGTTCCCACTATGTTTCTTGTAGTTCTCACTAAGTTCCTTGAGCATCCTTATAACCATTACTTTGCATTCTATATCTGATAAATTGCTTGCCTCCATTTCATTTAGCTCATTTTTTTGAGATTTCTCCTATTTCCTTGTTTGGGGGTAGTTTCTTTGTCTATGCATTTTAGTTGATTCTTTCTATTTGTTTCTATATATTCAATAGAACTACTTTGACTCCTACTCTTCATGGGGTGGGCTTGTGTAGTAGGAGTTCTGTAGGACCCAGTGGTGCAGTCCACTTGACCCCCTGAATTGGTTGCCCTAGGAATGTCCTTTGTGTGGGTTCCCATGTTTTAATTGGGCCTTGATTGCTGTTGGCCCATTCATGGGTGGAATCTCACCTCCAGCTGGCTGACTGAGAGGCTCAATCCTGACCACGTCATGGAAGCTGTTATACAGGTGCCCAGGAAAATTAGATGTGACAGCAAAAGGACATGTGTTCTTTTTTTGCCTATGCCACATCTCACAGTTTTGAAAAATTTTCTTAACAGTTGAATATTAGGAATAATAAATTGTACCTTCTGATTTCTTATGAGGCTTATGAGAAAATATACGTAAAAGTGTTTTGCCCTGAAAAGCACCCCCAAATATTATACTAGTATTTTCACTAGTGGCTTTCTAATTGAATCAACTTCTGCTAAACACATTCAACCTGCTCATTGCCTTTCCCTCTCTTCTTTCTGTTTTCCCAAACACATCCTCTATTTACAAGCTAGTTAGCAATTTAACATTATCTTTACCCTTCTTCTTTCCGCACCACTCCCTGTATCTGTTCAACAACCATGCCTGTGTATTGACCTCCTATCTCCTATCTGCTTAGTTATTTCCTACTTACCTTTCAAGATTCACTTAACTTCTCTTGTTCTCCTGCCTCTGCAACTGAGATCACTACTAATTTCTTGAATTTGGTGTCTACCATCTTTATACATATTTTTATAATATACGTTTGTAGTAATAAGCAATTCATTGTGCTCTTTTGTATGTACAATGAGTCCGTATTTGACATCACTGATAGGTTGTGTGACTTTAAGCAAAAGGATTTATAACAAAACCAGTTATTATAAGCTAATTGATAAATAAGAACTAAGTTCTTAGAGCAACTCATCAATGTTATAACAAAACAACATTGAACAAAATGTTGTTATCTGAGGATCTTCTATATTTTTTAAACTTTATATATAAAGATTATTGAACTGTTTTTGTCCTTCCAACTTCCCTTTGCTTCTCAACTTTGTGTTCTGGGGGGTTTATTCATGTTGATATAAATAGGTAGATAGATAGATAGAATGTTTTATCTACTATTTTTAATTTTTCATGAATAAATCACTTGTTATTCTACATTACATCCTTGGTGGAGTTTAGCATATTTCAGTTTTTCATTATTTAGTAATGCTGCTATGACAGTCCTTGACTAGAGTTTCACCAGGTGTGGAGTTGCTGAGTCACAGGTTGTGACTAGTTTCAAATTTGCTGTGTATAGCCCAAAATGTTCTCCAAATTGTATGCATCAATTTATAACCCATGAGCTGTATATGAGAGCTCCTGTCATTTCAGAGACTTGCCAACACAATGTGTTGTCGGACTTGGAAAATTGTCACCAATCTTAGGGGTATGAAATCTCATGGTTAGAATTTTCATATCTGTGATTATTCTTGAGATTGAACTTTTTTTCATGTTTTTGATGATTTGAACTTCCTCTTTCATGAATTCTTTGTTTAAATTTTGTTCTTTTTTTCCTATTGGTTTGTATTTAAAAAAATGTGTTGCAGAGTGTTTTAAACCTTTCAGGCAGCTATAACAGAATATCATAGTACAGGTAGCTTATAAATAACAGAAATTTATTTCTCATAGCTGTGAAGGCTTGGAAGTCCAAGATCAAGGTACTGGTACTATAGGTGTCTGGTGAGAGCCCTCTTCCTTTTGTATTGCCAGCCATCTTCTTACTGTATGCTCACAGTGACAGATGACTGAGGGAGCTCTTGGGGTCTCTTTTATAAAGGTATTAATCCCATTCGTGAGGGTTCCATTCCTACCATCTAATTAATTTCCCCAGGAGAGTTAAATATTTAGCTTATATATGAGTAATACTAAAGATTCATTTGAATATAAAATACACTGCACTTCGCAATGGTATTTTAAACAGGTTCATAACTATTAATCAATATTATTTCTTACTTTACATTAAATCAAATTGCATACTTAGTCCATCTTGTTTCTTTGGCCATTTAGCTAATATAAGGAGATATACATCTTCCTATTATTAAGTGTTTTAGAAGAATACATTTTTAACCAAGTTACCCAATCTATGATTGTCAGATGAACATTCCCCTGGCTCAGGAGAAAGTTTATTCATATTTTATTTTATTTTTTAATAAATATTTTATTTATTTATTTTTAGAGAGAGGGGAAGGGAATGAAAAAGAGAGGGAGAGAGATATCAATGTGTGGTTGCCTTTCATATGCCCCCTTCTTGTGACCTGGTCTATAGCCCAGGCATGTCTCCTGACTGGGAATCAAACCAGTGAAATTTTGGTTCACAGCCTGAGCTCAATCCACTAAGCTATATGAGCCAGGGCATTTATTCATATTTTAAAGAGTGAGCAGCAAGATCAACAAACAAATTTTATTATTAAAAAAGTTAAATTTAGGCCCTGGCTGGTGTAGCTCAGTGGATTGAGAACGGGCCTGTGAAGCAAAGGGTCACTGGTTCAATTCCCAGTCAGGGCATATGCCTGGTTGCAGGCCAGGTCCCCAGTAAGGGACACATGAGAGGCAACCACACATTGATGTTTCTTTCCCACTCTTTCTCCTTTCTGTCCCCTCTCTCTAAAAATAAATAAAAAAAATATTTTTAAAAAGTTAAATTTATAAAAGAACTCAAACTGCAATATTTCAGTTTACTAAATAATTTTACAGTTAATTTCATTTTAAAAGTTCACTATTATTTTAATAACAGTAATTTTTCCTTATTAACTCACTTTTACTTATTTTAATTATTTCTAAAAATTTGTTGATTTTAGGGAGAGAGAGAGGAGGCAGAGAGAGGGGGCAGAGAGGAGAAATATTGATTTCTTGTTCCTATTATTTATGTATTCATTGGTTGCTTCTTGTATGTGCCCTGACTAGGGACTAAACCTGCAAATTCAACCTGCAATCTTGGTGTATCCAGAGGATGCTCTAACTGACTGAGCTACATGGCCAGGCTTAACTCACTTTTTAAAGTTCAATGCAAAGTGTCTCAAAAGTTAATTTATATTTAAAAATCTATTAAGATTTTTCTTGGCACCAGGCCATGCAAAAAGGCTGCTTCTACAAGTAGATTTTTATCAATATACATATAACTTCATGGGAAACTTTTCAGTTCAAAATTGATTTCTTGAATAACCTTAAAGTACATATTATGTTTCAGATAAAGTATAAATTGTTTAAACAATTCATGCTTTCTGTTGGATTGGGCAAATTCTATTTACTAAAAAATGTTTCAGAGGAGAGATATTGTTTTTGGCATATAGCCTGCCTGCTACGGACCTTGGGGGGTATGGCGGTGGTGAGGGTGATGGAAGGGAACAAAGATCAAGATCTCAAGAGAGTAAAAGATGGAGCACGTGAGGAGAGGGAGGGAGAAAATAGGCAGACTGTTTTGAACACAGACAGGTTTGAGGTGTTGAGGGAAATGGTAGTTGCCACTCTCGGAAATTCCATCTGGGTGGTTTCTTATGTGTCTGCAATAAAACTCTTGCACAATAAATGAAGAGAAATATATAAAAGTTTAAATTTTATTGGGTGTAAAGCTCTTAAAGAACTGTTGCTCACCAAGACTCTAAGGATGACTGAGTTAGAATGAATGGACCCCTGCTAAACCAGTGTTAGCCCTGCTGTTTCCTGCCCCGCACTGAAGCCCTACCGGTCTCCTTGATAACGCTCCCTTGCCATGATGGACCACAACCAGCTGAACCGGAAATTGGCCTGTCTAGACATGGAAGAAGAGGCTATGCTGGGACCTAAACATAAACTTCACCCGGTATAACTTGCTAGCCACTAAAGATGGGAATGATAGAATATAGGCAAACAACTCTAGGAATGAACTTTCACGTAAACACTCTTGTCAGTGCTGCTTGCTAGCAGATGCATTTAGGTAAATGCCGTTACTTCAAGAAGTGTTATCTTCTGGGGATCCTTATCATAATTTTATTTTAAATCCAAGTAGCTGTTGTTTAACTACCACAGACCACAGTTTATCTACCACTTGGGGCCATAAAGTTAGCTTTAAAGCACTCTGTTCCTCCTCCACCCCCTATCTGATTTAATTTCAGTGCATCTGACACTCACAGGCTATACACTGTTTGCATATTTCAATATGTACTTTTGTAGATCCCATGAGAACTCAGGTGCTAAAAGTGGAAGAATAAATAAAAATTGAAGTTCCCAATGAGAAATTATAAAAGAAAGGAAGAACAACTCTTAGATATTACTTACTTGCAAAATCTCTGAACAATCATAGCTCCTTTAGGACAACAAAGCAGGTTTTTCTAGGGTAGTTGGTTTATAGTGATTGTAGAAAAAAAAAACGGATGTTGTTTTTGGCAGTGAAACATAGCGCATTTATCTGAATTGAGCCCTGGGGTTTACCATACAGTAACAGAGAGAGAACTTCAACTTTATTTAAGAAATGAACAAATGTGGCCACTTCCATAATGCAAATGATTTCTAAAATAAATAAATATTCGTGGTTTTTCATTCATGGGATTTTCAAAAATGGGGTTGTAGTTCCAAACAAGAGAAAACTCTGGGGAAGATAGGAAGGGAATAAAAAGTCCCTCTTGGGAAAACTTTGACAAAAGTCTCATGTATTAGGGTATGTATGGTAGTTAGCAAAGGAGCTTTGTGAGCTGGGGCCTGAGCTAACCTAGGGCTCAGCAGTTACTAGGTGCAACATCAGTTTTGGTCAGGCTTAGAAGGGCCTGAGACTGTTCTTTGGCCTTAATGACAGCATCTGAGAACTTCCAGGCAGGGATAAGAAAACACAAAAGGCTTTTTATTTTCTCAGCTCTGTTAGCCTGGTTTGCACACACCCCTGCAAATCAAGAGAAACTGAGCTTCGGTCTCTTCTCCCATCCTCTGAGAGAACAGAAACCTGTTGGCAGCAGAGCTTGGCTTTCAAAGCTGTTAAGGTGACCTGGAGGCCGCAGCACCTTTTGAAACCTTGCTTGTTGTAATCAAGTTACCGAAGGAAGTGGATGTGATCCTTCTACAACAGAATGAAGCAGGCTCTGGGGCTCGGTGATTCAACTTACTGATTCGATTAGTAGTTTTCTGCCAGCTAATGGTTAGTGCTCAAATGATGATTTCACAGTTGCCCTGCACATATGGGTAAAATCAATAAGTGGAGGAAAAGTATGCTCATTGATAACATTAACCATAAGAACAATATAGTCACACACACCTGCCTTAAAGGTGAAACCCAAAAGGGGAATCACAGTGTACATTTTCCCCCCCTGAGCCATCATTGCTCATGGAAATGAAAATTGTTCACGTAGAAACAAAGTAACAGTGAGAAAGGTAGGAAGGATGTACAGGGCCTAATCTGGGAATTTGATTTTGCTGTATGCAGATGATGTCATTATTATAAAGTCTAAACACTGAGTATACTTTCACCTTAGGTTTTTCATTACTTATGCTTGCAATAGACCCTAGAAGTGGAAATAACTAAAAACAAGACTAGACATTTTTAAAGGAGAGTTTCTTGGTACTACGTTTCATGAGATGCTTTGACAGTGTGAAAATTCTGAGCTGGTTTTCAAACCGAGGAGAGTGAGATAAGCTACAGGAATCACCATCTGGCACTTCCCCAGCACCTCTCATTCGCAGGTTTCAGAGTCTGACAAGCGTTAATTAAGGAAGCCTCACAACATCCAGGGGGACAGATGAGGCAGTCACTTCAGTGCTTCTGGACAGAATGCAAGAGCTTCTCCTTTTCCTTCCTTCTCTTCTGAACAGCTCTCAGGTACTTGACCCAGAAAGGCAAGGGGCAAAAGGGAAGGGATGGGCAGGGCTGCAGGGTGGAGGAAACACCATCTCTCATGAATCTTCAAAGGAATTGGGCTGCTTTCTTGGGAAGAGATGTGACTTGACTATGGTGACCTCTCTCCTCTTTTCCCAAAGCCCAGGAAGATCATCAATGAGCCTGGGGAAGTACGTTGGTCCTATGTTACTTTCCTGGGATCCAGCACACCTGCTGGGAGCATGGTCTCCAGAATGAAGCTGACAGGATAGAAGTAAGGTGGAAGGAAGGGAGCCACTGCTGAGCCACCCGCACTAGGTGGTTTCCTGCTGTGCTGTGCATGCTCTCTTTCTGTCTCTCGGTTGACTGTGGCCCCAGCCTAACCCTCTGGTTCTCAAGCCACTTCACACTGGATCGCAGCTTCGGATTGTGGCTAGAGATCTGACTGATGCTGAACTGAGAGGAATCATTTTTCTAAACTTATTTCGGTCCACTGATAACTGTTTTTTTTTTAAATAAAAGCTTTAAAAAAGACTACTTTAAAGTAGACAACATATTGCCTTTCTAGTTCTTCTATAAGGTATGAAAGCCAGCAAGCATTTTATCCTAGGAAAAGAATATTCATATGAGATAAATAATTTTTTCTTCTTAATATGACAGGTATTGCATATATATTTAATGAAGTCATTATTGAAAATACTCTGATAAGCTTTTAAATTAGGATTCAAACATTGCTATTATTAGTTTTTCTTAGTATGCAAAGACTCTTAAGAATACAGAGACATTAGGGGAGAGAGAGAATAGAATAGAAAGAGAATGAGAATGAGAATTTTGGATTGCAGAAGATGAACTATACTGGACACTAATGTGTCAATTTTAGCATTATTAGAGACTGCTGGGATCAAGCTACAATAAATTTGGCTGTGAGAATTAGGGAAACTTTCATGAGAACTGAAATAAATAGGCCTGTTATATTGAGGAGTTTTTTTTTTCTGTGTGTAAATATACTTTGGAAGTAATCTCCTCCCCCGGCCATAGACAGTATTCAATCATTTATTTAATACCCTGCATTATACCTTAGTGTATATCTCCTAAAAAACATGGATCTGACCTGTGGACAGTGTATATGTTGTTGGGTGTCTCTACATGGTTTAAAATACCGACTCCTTCATTCACTCATCCAGTGTAGATGGAATGGAGGACACAAAAATGAGTGGGCCACAGGCACAGTCAAGAACTGTAAAGGGCCTGTAAATGAGCTCTTAACTCTAAAAGTTTAGCCTGACATAGTGTCTCATGGCAGAAGACATGAGATTCTTGAGTCAAAAACAAAGGGGTTCTCTAATCATAGCCATAGTGGTAGCCAGAATTTGCACTAGTTCCCTGAATCCCAGTTCTCTCAGGGCACCATGAAGAGGGCAAGGAGATACCTGGACATGTGTAGGTTGCATTGCAGAGATGAACCCTGTGCTTAGGGAACCTGAACTTTTTTCTCATAAAAAGCAAGCATGCCTGCCCTTTGTCCTGGAGGGAGACCTGATCCTTACTGTACTAGACTGTAAGCAAAACTGCCCCTTGTTCCAAAGGGAGACAGTATCCCTGTCTTCTAAAGCTGTTCACTATACAAACATCCTGGAAATGAAACAGTCAAGTGCAGAAATAAGAGAGACCCATAAAAAATTGTTTTCTAACAATATCCACCTCTTGTTTCTACACCATCCCAGCTTCTAGTAAATTTAGCCATGAGTGTGCCACTCTGATTAATCTGAGCAACAGAGCTGCGGCCAAGTCAATTCAATTTGTTTTATACAGCATAAAATTGAAACTTATCAGCAGTACTCCACACTGCCAACAGGACTGCCTGACAGCAGGATGAGGACAACTTGCAGTATTGACCCTCCCACCCCCATGACTTCAAGGGTCCTAGACTCAACAAATGGAACAAACCCTACAAATCGTTAAGATCTACCTTAGAAACTCAGGTAGCTTTCTCCTTTAGTTTCCATTCTGGCTTTTCTCCTCTGCCCAAAGCATTGGTCCAAGTACAGTAGGATGTATTGGTGATTGCACACTTTCTCTTGGCCTGCAAGGAGGAAGCCTACAGAAATTTATTATCCATAACAACTCCGGCCAGTGAATTGCACTGAACTGAATGCCTTCCAAGGCCAAGGTGTTGGTGGTGAGTATGCTAGCTAAAGTCAGGATCAAGGTTTGTATTACCTTTTCTAATTGGATCACTCTTATCGTTGGAACAATTGCCCAAAGAGTGAGCGTAAATAACAGGTCGGTACCCCCTCTGGAGTGCTTCCCTGAATAACCCACCATGGGCTCATTAAGAGAAAGTTGCACAGCCGTCTGAAAGCTACACCATCCACTGGTGGTGTTTGCTTAACCACCTGATGGTTTCTCATGACCCCGCAGGCACCCTGATCTCTACAGCTATGGTGCAAGTCGCCACCTTTTCAAAAGGGAGACCAATTAATATTGGCTTCCATATATGGTACCCATGGGAATAAGTGTTATTTATAATTTTGGGAACCCCCAAGTTGGACTTCTACTAGTTTGGGAGCACAGGTGGACAGTGCTTCCAGTATGGTCTTCTAACTAACTTGTTGGCCTTGGGTTCCCTGTTTGGTTCAAATAATTGAGTTTGCATTATTTCTGAAGGGACTCCCTAAGGGCAATGAGTCCAACCTGTCCTGTTTGCTCATGCCACCAGCCACATGTAATTTGTGTGTCTCTTGGAATGACCAATCAATCAATGACTATGGGCATGGGGGTTGGAAAAGCATCTGGAGATGGTGCCAGGTGTTTTGTGTGGGAGGTGCAGGGAGGTACAGCCATGCCTTTCTGTTTCTGATAGAATTCTCAGTAAAGTCAAGGAGAATGGTGACCAAATTTTGGAGATGGAGGATACCAGACCTAATAATCAGTTAAATTTAGGGTGCTTGCAACAGTTTGGGAGAGCTACCCGAAAGTGGTCTTTCTCAGTGATGAAGGTTCTGAGGTCAGTCCTGAAAGACAAAGATTATTAATACGCCCCCCTCCCTTAGGCCTCCTCAGGCCTAAGTGGTTCTCTTCCCAGGTGTTGGGGTTGTCGATCAACTTACGCCTCCCCAAATTCGTGTGCCCCCATTCCAAGGATATAACTTCAATTTTACTCCACTCATTCCCTATGCAACCCATACAATTTTTCTGGACAGGTCAGGCATAAAACAGACAAGGACATTTTAATGAAACATACAGGGGCCAGTTAACTTCCCACTTTGATCCGTGCGAACCACTTTAGAGGAAACTGGCAAGCAAGTGGTCATTATCCTCTCAAGACGACCTCAGTTCAATAAGGGAAACCAGGTGGCTTGACCAGAATCACCTTTGAACCCTTTGTTCCATTTTATATAGGCTACCACCTCGAGGCTGAACTAAGCAGGCCAGCCTGGGTGAGGTTGCCACAAAGGGAAAGAAAAAACAACCATCGTGCCCAGGAATTGTGGGGGTGAGATACTGAATTTTCAACATATCCTACACCTTTTATCTGATCATTGCTTAAGAAGCCTCTGAGGAAAGATTATCCTTTTCTGGGACCAACTACATTTACTGACTAAATTGCCTCACTAAGGCATGTAGAAATTGAGTCACATATATTATGTATTTATTTATAAATTTATAAAAGTTTTATTGAGATACAATTCACACACCATAGCATTTGCCCACTCAAGATGTGGAATTCAGTGGTTTTCCGTATATTCACAGATGTGTGCAACCATTACCACAGTACATTTTAGAGCATTTTTATCACCTCAAGATAAACTCTGGATCCTTTAGCTATTCCCTCCCCAGCTGGCCCTATCCTCCCAAACTTCCAACCCAGTATAGCCACTAATTACTTTCGGTCTTTAGAGGTTTAGGTATTCTGGACATTTCATATAAATAAAATCATGTAATGTATTCCCTTTTGTGATTGGCTTTTTTTTTTTTTTTTTTTTACTAGCATCATGTTTTAAAGGTCCATCCATAAGGACAGAACTAGGTTTCAATGTAGCTTAATGGTCTGTGAATCAGGCCCATGTCCCCAGGGTCCCACTGAGCATCAGCTTTGCTTCAGGCAATGGAGTGAGGAACAGAGTTTCCTCCACAGCGACACCTGCCATTTTTCAGGTATGACTATGATGCTATGGATTTCTGCCCATGGCAATTGCAAATTTCCCTCCTTTAATGCACAGTAAAAGTGGGTATCTCTATAAAAGTTGTCTGAAAGAAGTCAGCACCTCGTATCCCCTGCAAAAATGAATCTTAGTATTAGTTAAAACAGTGGGGCAGACCTAAGCCTGACTTCTAGGTTGGTGAGCAAGGTTCCCTTCTCGGAGGAGAGTTAGGAATAACCAAGTCACTGTTCAGCTGCCTATCTTGGAATCTGATTCTTGGGACTGGGCCTATAACCATTGGGTTGAGGGTTTGGGAACAATTCCTCCTTATTAACAGGCCATAAAGCAGAGTACCGTTTATTGCCTGGTTAAGCATATATTTGGTCAACATGTTTACTGCTGATTCCCATGGACTTCCCTCAATTGCCGTCAATTATCCCTCAAGGCCCTCCTCCTTCTTCTTCCAGCTAGCTCTCAGTTGGAAAACTTTAGTCCCTTGCTCTGTGGACCTTTTCAAAATGGACGTTTGCTTCCTCAAGGCTAGCTAGGCAGTCACCTGGTAAGATAGACATTTCAAACATATATAACAATCATGTACATGTAATCACATACATCCTGTCACTTTTGCTATACGCTTTTGATTACAAGCAAGTCACAGCTCTTACCCTCACTGAAGGGGAGAGGAAGCCATGAAAATATGGTGACTATTGTTGCTTTAGAGTCTTCCTAGCTATCATACTCTGCTGTAATTTCATGGATATTGACAGAAGACATGAGACTCCTGGATCAGAGACAAAGGACTTTTCACCATAATAGTAGTAGCTAGAATATCAGTTTCGGGGCCAGTTCCCTGATCCCTAGTTCCCAAGGACAATGTAAAAATGGCCAGGGGATACCTGTATATATAGTGGAGTGTGTTACAGGAGAGAAGGTCTGAGCTTAGGAAGCCCAAATCTTTTATTAAAGAAAGTAAACCCTGAAGGGAGACACTACCTCTGTCTTTACAAGGATTTTCACTCTGCTAACATCTTTGGAAAAATAGTCTCAAACAAACATAGCCAGATCCTCTCCTGAAAGATGTGTAGAAGTACAAGATTCACAGAGAATTATCTCCCACTGGGCAGATCTTGACTCTGAGGAGAATATCTATGTTTAATAGCAAAATATAAGCAACTCTACCAAATAGTTTAGTCTGGAAAGAGAAATTCATAGTGGCATGGCAGCTCAAAGGAAGGCAAAATTATTTCTAACTTCAGAGGCCAGATAATCCTTTACAGGATTTCTGTTGAATTTTAAAGCATCGCTAATATTTCAGCTAGTAAGGGGAGGTGGAGAACAAACAGAATATACAGAATCAGCAGGAAGAGAAAAGGAACAGAGGTGGGAAAGCACTGGGAAGTTTTTGCCATGTCAGGCAAAAAGCAGTAGTTTGGAGAAAAGTCTGGAAGTGAAAAATGAAATTATCTAATTGTGGGCATTAAATATTTATTTAGGTGCCATTGAAGTGTTTTGAAGAGCCAAACTGTTGTCATAAAGTATTTTGAGTAAACGAGTGTGCAAGAAGTGATTTATTCCATATTGTGCTTTACAAATTATAATCTGGAGGTAGTGGAATGAAATAAAGGTGAAAAAAGACTTGACGTAGAATCTCTAGGAAAAAAAAAACTATTGTGAATGATAGAAGCCAGAAGATGATGAAGGTCTAATGCAGTTCTTTGGCAGTGAGAAGAAAAAGGCGCTTTTCCATTGGTAGAATCAGTTGGACTTGGTAGTTCATTACTCCTATAATGCAACAAAAAGAGATGAGTCAAGAAGTAACTTAAGTAACTGAAAGGCTGGAGACACAAAGATGAGAAAAATAGAAGTTATAAGAAGCTACAACTATTGTGGGTAAGGTGATAAATCTGACTTGAGACAAAAAAAAAAAAAAAAAACCCTGCAAAAATGGACCCATTTTCAATTAACTATCAGAAAGAGAAATGTAAAAAGGAAAGAAAAGAGCAGAAAATGGACCTTTTTGAAGAATAAGGTGATTCCTCGATGCACTTAGAGTTAATTCGCTGGTGCAGTGCAATACGTGCCAGGACAAGTTTAAAGCACAAATTCAGAATCATCTTATTTAGTATGGGTGGTAGTAATTAGGTAGAAAGATATTTTCCTTCAGTTGGCTGACACCATGCTCAAAGAAAAGAACAATGAGCTTAAATTAGAATTGCTAAAAATGGGATCATTTCCATACCTTTAAGATCTGAAAATTTTGATTATATATTGTAGTTCATTCAGGTAGGCAAGGGGTCATTTATGTAGGTTGAGGACTTATAATTTAAGGTGTAGGTCTTAATTTTAAAATTTGGTGACTACATTAGTTTTTCTTATTCAATGAGAGTTATGTTACATGTTTGTATGTAAGTTACATTTGGTTGGAAGTCAGTAGAAAAGGAGATAGATCCTTCCCTGCTGAGCATCTGGTGTAGCCCCGATTTGATCTACACATTATTGTTCCTTCAATATTACCCTCCTTCTAAAGAGTGTGTATTCACCAGGGGCACTAACTAATTTTTGTTTCCACTGTATTTTTTTAGGTTTTATTCCACAGAGTCATCTTTCATGATATTTGTTTTCCATTCAAAGAATCCAAACTTATAACTCTGGTAGTTGTCGTCTGATAACCATAAACATTTGGATGCTTGGACTCATTTACCAGGTAAGAGGGAAGAGGCTGGAGGGAAGACAGAGACAGGAACACAGACCTCAGAATCCTTCCTTCCCTGTCTACATTTTAGAAGTTTATAAGATAACTTCATTAACTGAAAAAAGAAAGCACTTTTTTTATTACGGGTCTTTTGTATGCTCCGTTCTTTAATCTTCAGTATATCCCAGTTTATCGTTATTCTCATTTTATAGAATAGGCAACCGAGGCTCAGGGAGTTTTAATAACTTGCTTTTGGGGAAAGTTATGTTTCAGTAAGGTGAGATTGACAGTTTTGGCTTGTTCTTTCCACTACACTGTGTGTTTTCTCTAAATAGCTAAGCAACCAATGTCACCAGACATGATTTGAAGTGACACATATGGAGGAAAACTTCAAAGACACAAACATGACTTGGCACTGTTCTCAGGAAACCTTCACCGTTGTTAAGCAGAATTTAAGCTAATCCTGATTTGATACCCAAGCTTGATTAGAAAGTCACTTTCTTACACACCTAAATTCTTTACTTTGGATTTAAAGGCCCTTTCTACCTCATGTTGGGGCTTTGTCCAGCCAAATGCCCTCTGTTTTTCTTTTAGCTCAGGTAACTGCTCTGCTCTTTTCTTGTTGTAGTGGCAATTTCCAGTCATTTTGGCCATTTATTTTCTCAGCATTCCCCTTTCTTCCATAGTATAACACATCTCTTTCTTTCGGTGTTTAGCTTACCTATGAAATACATTGATACAGCAGAATCAAGAAACACAGCAAATAATCTATTTATCTATTCTAAAGTTATGGGACTTTCCAGTTGTTTCCAGTTTGAAGCAATTATGAATAAAACTATGAAAATAGTGGACTACAAACAGGGAGTAGATAAATACCCCTAAATTATATTCAAACATTCTTCATTACTCAAATATATAATAATAACAATAATGATAATAATAAACACCCCCAATTTTAACCACAACAACATGAATTCCTTTTCACCTTTGTTTCACAAAATAGTGTATTTTTTTAGGTTTTACTAAAAAATAGTGTATTTTTTACTATTAGTGTATTTTTTTGTGTACATACTAATGTATTTGTATTTAGTGTACATACTAATAGTGTATTTTTTTAGGTTTTATTCCACAGAGTCATCTTTCATGATACTTGTGTTCCATTCAAAGAATCCAAACTTATGACTATGGTAGTTGTCATATGATAACCATAAACATTTGTTTGTTATATACACACTATTAGTATGTATATATATACACTAAGGGATATATATATATACACGCTACTATATATACATATACGAGTATATTTAGTATTAGTGTATATATATACTAGTGTGTGTATATATATATATACACTAAGAAATATATATACTAATAGTATGTGTGTATATATATACACACACACTAAGGAATATATTTACTAAAAGTATATATATACACTAAGGAATATATGTGTGTGTGTGTGTGTGTGTGTATTTCCTTTTTTTACAAGCATAGGCTGAAAAAAAATCACTTCATTAGCTTTACAAATGGTTCCTTTGTTATTTTCTATGTATTTTAGGGCAGATTTGATCTATATTTATTCAGAAGTGGACACAGTAATACAAACAACTGGACATGACCACATCCAGCCTGTCATCAGTATGTGACTGGCAAGGTCATGCCAAGGTTGGGGTTGTCTCAGGAACATGAACTAACAGACTGGAAGAATCACCTTAATCTTTGTTTAAAAATACTTTCATAAAAATACTACGTTAAATTGTTTTTTAATGGTAAGAACATAAGCTATATCCTAAGACCAATGCCAATGTTAATTGTAAAGGTGTTAAATTTCTAAGAAGAAAACTGCTTCTGAAAAAGTTCTTATACACCATTCCAAAGCAAATATTGGGGTGACCAAAAAGTCCATATGTTTTTTTCCTGTAAAAAAAGACACGATTTTCATTTTCACCAATGATTTTATTGATTTGGATATTTTGAGTATGTTGGCTATCTCCTGTGTGATAGAACATTGTTCTCAATTAATGTCTTGATTTGACTGCTATCAACTTCAAGTGGTCTACCTGACTGTGGAACACTGTCCAGTGAGAAATCTCTAGCACGAAACTTCACAAACCACTTTTGTCAAGTTCCATCAGTCACAGCACCTGCTCCATACACTGCACAATTGTATGCAGTGTATAAAATTGCACTTTCATTTCAGTTGCATTTTTACCTTTCTTGAAATAATAAAGCATAATATGCTGAAGATGTTGTGTATTTTCTTCCATCTTCAATATTAAAATGGCATCACAAAAATTCGCCAATTTTGATAATTTTTTTAAAAATGCAAGCTGATATGACAGCTGTCACAATACATCTGATGAAAGTGTTTCAAATGAAGTTAAAGACAACTAAGTGCTACTAAAGCCATCATATGGAAAAAACCAAACTAACTTTTTGGCCAATCCACTCAAACCTCAGAGCAGAAAACAACTACTGATGTCAATTAAAATGAGGAAAAGCAAAATGTTATTCTATTCTGACTTGAGAAAATGAATTGCACAGCTTGCTGCTGGAGAGTAGTAATACCTGTGTGCCTGTAATTGTGATTTCTTGATTCTGCTGTACCAATGTATTTTTTAGGGAAGCTAGATCTGGAGAATGCAGTTGTTCTATGCAGGATGGTTAATGATTTTGTATTAGAGGCACTGTTCTAAATTATTTCTCTCATTGTAGTTTTTCAATTGTTTGACATCTACTCTATGAGCATGTTTCTAGAGTTTAATATAATATTATTAAATATGGTCATTGTCCCTATGCATTAGATGTCTAGACTTATTCCTCCTTGTAACTGCAGCTTAGTTCCCTTTGACTACCATTCCCCCCGTCACTGTACTTCATCCCCTCTGCCCCTGGTAAGCACTACTCTCTGCTTCTATGAATTTGATTTTTTAAATCAATAGATTTCATGATATAAGCAGAATTTCTGTTCCATGAATAAGTGAGATCATAGTGTATTTATTTGATTTTCTGTGTCTGGCTTAATTCCCTTAGCATAATGTCCTCCAGGTTCATCCATGTTGTCACAGATGTCAAGATTTTCTTCTTTCTCATGTCTGAATAATATAACTGTGTGTGTGTGTGTATGCATCTCTCACGTCGTCTTTGTCCATCCACTTGTTCATGGACACTTAGTTTGCTTCCATATCTTGGCTATTGGGAATAATGCTGCAATAAACATGGGTGTGCAGATACCTTTTTGATATATCAATTTCATTTTCTTTGGATATATTTTACACAGAAAAAGGATGAGCAATTGAAATATACTTAATTTCTTGTTTCACATACTTCTTCCTATCACCCCACTTTAATTAATTACATATTTTTGTATGGTTATATTTTAATAATTATATTTACTTTTCAAAGTATACATACTGCTTTGTTCTTTGCTATCAGGTTTAAATTACCTCGTTTTACCAAGTGCTATTAAATATTTTAAAAAGAGGAAATAAGCATAATTGTATATTCTCTTACTTTCTTGTTCCCATCTTAATTTTTATTAATTATAATTTTTTTTTCATTTTCAGAGCTTAAAATTGTAGAAGTCTGTTCTTTAATCCACAATTCTCACAATTGTTCAGGTCTTAGAGATTTCAATGGTTTTAACACTCCTCACTAGTCCTTTCACTGTAGTGACTCCGTTTCTCTTTTTGTTGCCTGAAGTTTGCTCTCCAGTAGTTCCTTTTATAAAAATTTATTTATATTTTTAAATTACAGTTGATGTACAATATTACATTAGTTTCAGATGTATAACCCCATGATTAGACATTTATATAACTTACAAAGTGGTCATCCTATTAACCCTAGTACCCATCTGACACCACATATAGTTATTACAATACTATTGACTACATTCTGTATGCTGTACTTTCCATCCCGTGACTGTTCTGTAACTACCAATTTATGTTTCTAAATCCCTTTCCCATTCCCACTACCCTCCTCCAATGTGGGAATTGTCAAAATGTTCTCTGTATTTATGAGTCTGTTTTTGTTCTGCATGTTCATTTATTTTGTTTTGTTTTGCTTTTAGATTCCACATATCAGTGAAATCATCTGACATTTGTCCTTCTATACATGACTTATTTTATTTAGCACAATACCCTCTAGGCTCATCCACGTTGTTGCTAATGGCAAGATTTCATGCTTTTTTATGGCTAAATCATATTCCATTGTATATATGCACCACTTCTTTATTCTTTCATATAGCGATGGCCATTTAGGTTGCTTCCATATATTGGCTATTGTAAATAATGCTGCAATGAACATATGAATGTATATGTCTTTTCAATGTTGTGTTTTGGGTTTCTTTGGATAAATACAGACAAGCAAAATTCACGGGTCCTTCTTGGCCTCTTTTTATATCCTTTGTTTTGAAGTCTATTTTGTATGATATAAGTATTGCTATCCCAGCTTTCTTTATTGGTTCCATTTTCTTGAAATATTTTTATCCATCCCTCTACTTTCAGTCTGTGTATGTTTCCATCAGAAGTGAGTGTCTTGTAGACAGCCTATGTGAGGGTCATCCATTCGGTCACCATATATCTTTTAATTGTAGCACTTAATTGATTTTCATTTAAAGTAATTGTTAATAGATATGTATTTATTGCCATTTTATTATTCATACTTTTGATCTTTTTTCCCTCTTCTTCTTAAAGAAGGCCCTTTAACATTTCTTGTAAAACTCATTTGGAGGTGATGAGCTTCTTGAGCTTTTTCTTGTCTGGGTAGCTTTTTATCTGTCCTTTGATTATAAATGATAGCTTTGCTGGGTAGAATAATCTTGCTTGTGGGTTCTTGTTTTTCATCACTTTGAATATTTTGTGCCAATCCCTTCCGGCCTGCAAAGCTTCTGTTGAGAAATCACCTGACAGTTGTATGGGGGCTCCTTTGTAGGTAACTGACTGCTTTTCTCTTAGCTTTTAAGGTTCTCTCTTTGTCTTTAACTTTTGACATTTTAATTATAATGTGTCTTGGTATGGACCTCTTTGGGTTCATCTTGTTTGGGACTCTTTGTACTTCCTGGACTTTTATGTCCATTTTCTCCACTAGGTTAGGGAACTCTTCTGTCATTATTTTTTCAAATAGGTTTTCAATTACTTGCTCTCTCTTCTCCTTCTGGCACCCTCATTATGCAAATGTTAGTATAGTTGAAGTTGTCTCAGAGGCTCCTTACACTATCCTCATTTTTCTAGATTCTTTTTGCTGTTTGCTGTTCTAATTGGGTGCTTTTCACTTCCTTATGTTTCAAATTGTTGATTTGATGCTCCGCTTTCTTTCATTCTTCAAATGAAGAATAATGTATTATTCTTCATTTTAGTTAATGTATTCTTCATTTTGAACTGGTTCTTTGTTATGGTTTCCATGTCCTTTTTTAAAAAAATTGTTGTTCAAGTACAGTTGTCTCCATTTATGCACCACCACATCCGCCCTGATGCACCCACCTTCACCTCCACTTCCCACCCTCATCTTACCGTCCTTTGGCTTTGTCCATGGGTCCTTTATATATGTTCCTTGCTGACCCTTCCACTTCATTCTCATATTATCACTCTCCCCCACCCCTGTGGTTTGTTCTTTATTTCAATGTCTCTGGTTATATTTTGCTTGATTGTTTGTTTTGTTTATTAGGCTCCACTTACAGTGAGATCATATGGTATTTGTTTTTCACTGCTTGGTTTATTTCACTTAGCCTAATGCTCTCTGGTTCCATCCATGCTGTCACAAAGGGTAGGAACTCTTCCTTCCTTCCTTCCTTCCTTCCTTCCTTCCTTCCTTCCTTCCTTCCTTCCTTCCTCCCTCCCTTCCTCCCTCCTTTCTTTCTTTCTTTCTTTCCCTTTCTTTCCTTCTTTCTTCTTTCTGCTGTGTAGTATTCCATTGTGTGGATGTACCACAGTTTTTTGATCCACTTATTTACTGATGAGCATCTAGGTTGCTTCCAGCACTTGGCTATTATAAATTGTGCTGTTATGAACATTGGGTGCATAGGTTCTTTTGAATTGGTGTTTCAGACTTCTTAGGGTATAATCTCGGCAGTGGAATTGCTGGGTGAAAAGGAAGTTCCATTTTTAGTTTTCTGAGGAAATTCCATACTGTTTTCCACAGTGGCTGCACCAGTCTGCATTCCCAACAACAATGTACTAGGGTTCCCTTTTCTGCACAACCTTGTCAGCACTTGTTGTTGATTTGTTTATGATGGCCATTCTGATTGGTATGAAGTAGTATCTCATTGTGGTTTTAATTTGCATCTCTCTGATGACTAGTGATGTTGAGCAGCCTTTCATATATCTCCGGGCCCTCTATATGTCCTCTTTGAAAAAGTGTCTGGGTCCCTTGCCCATGTTTTAATTGGACTGTTTGTCTTCCTGGAATGGAGTCATGTGAATTCTTTATATATTTTGGAGATTAAACCCTTGTCTGAGGTATCATTGGCAAATATATTTTCCCATATGGTTGGTTCCCTTTCCAATTTGCTGATTTTTTTTTTTTAGTCATGCAGAAGCTTTTTATTTTGATGAAGTTCCATTTGTTTATTCTTTCCTTTATGTCCCTTGCTCAATGGAACATATCAGTGAAAATACTGCTGTGTAGAATATCTGAGATTTTCCTCCCTATGCTCTTCTCTAGAACATTTATGGTGTCACAACTTATATTTAAGTCTTTTATCCATCTTGAATTTATTTTTGTATATGGTGTGAGTTGGTGGTTGAGTTTAATTTTTTTGCATGTAGCTGCCCAGCTCTCCAACACCATTTGTTGAATAGGCGATTTTTACTCCATTTTATGCTGCTGCCCTCTCTGTCAAATATTAACTGACCATAGAGACTTGGATTTATTTCTGGGCTCTCTGTTCTGTTCCATGTGTCTGTTCTTATGCCAGTACCAGACTGTTTTGATTACAATGGCTTGTTATACAGTTTGATATCAAGTATTGTGATCCCTTCTACTTTGTTCTTCTTTCTCAAGATTCCTACAGCTATTCAGGGTCATTTATGGTTCCATATAAATTTTTGAAATGTTTATTCTATATCTGTGAAATGTGTCATTGGTATTTCAATAGGGACTGTGTTGAATCTATAAATTGCTTTGGGTAGTGTGGGCATTTTGATGAGATTAGTTCTTCCAATCCATTAACATGGTATATGCTTCCATTTGTATGTGTCTTCCTTTATTTCTTTCTTCAGTGTTGTGTAGTTTTCTGAGTATAGGTTTTTTACCTCCTTGGTTAGGTTTATTCCTGGGTATGTTAGTTTTCTTATTGCTATATCAAATGGGATTTTCCCCCTGATTTCTGTTTCTGATACTTCATTATTGTGTGCTAGTTTATTTTTTAGAAAACACTTTCCTTTTTCCTCAAGTAAGGCACACATTCTTTGGACAAAGTTGAGAGAAGCCAAAATAATGTTTCAGCTTTGCAGGACTTGTAGTTGTCTTTGTAGATTATGCCCTTGGACCTTTTCATTTACTTCTTCCAAGCAACCTGAGATTGCTAGCAAAGGACAGCTAACAATGCTGATATTTTCTTTTTTCCATGGTGTATTAATTGCTTATTCTAGCATAAGAGAAAACTTCAGAAATGAGTGGCTTGAAACAACAGGCATCTATTAGCTATCATGTTGTTCATCACATCTAGGCCCCTTCATAAGTCTGTGGCTGGCTGAAGGTTGACTGATTTTGGCTGTGCTAGGGGTGGCTTTGCTCTGTATAGCTGTCATTCACCTCCTGAGACCAGTGGACCAGCCTGGGTTTGTCCTTCTGCTGTAGCAATGACAGAAGTGCAAGGAGACAAGGGGATACACAAAACTCCTGAGAACTTGTTTTGGAACTGGCACATCATCATATTTGCCTTATTTAATTGGTCAAAGCAAGTGAACATGACAGACAAAATTCAAAGGATGGGGAAATATACTGTACCTTTTCAGTGAGAGAAACTGAAAAGTAACATGAAAAAGTATGTTACTAGGATACAGAATTGGGGCCATTAATGTGACTTAAGATATTTTCCAAATATGGAATACTTTGTGCAAATATAGCTTATTTGTGTGGTTCTCTGTTCATCCCCACACTCTGCTTTTCATGACTTTATGCTAAATGGTGCAAGGCATGTCCCACTGCCACTTCTTGTGCCTGCTCATATAGTTTCAAACAAGGTGAGACAAGTGGACTTCTAAGATGGCCCCATTCATTCCACCCCCCTGATATTCACACCCTTCTGTAATCCCCTCCATGTGGGAGTGCACTGGACCAGTAACTAGCCTCTGTGGAAAAAAGTGATGAGATGTAATTCCAAGATTAGATTATAAAAGCAGTGACTCTCATCATACTCACACACGTGTTCTCTTCTGGTGCTTGTTTGCTTGCTCTGATGAAGCCAGGTGCTGTGTTGTAAGCTGCTTGTGGAGAGGTCCACATGGCATGGAATTGAGTGTGCCCTCTAACTAACATCCAGCAAAGAATGGAGGCCTTCCATCTAAAGCCCTCAACCAGGGAGTTCCAGCCAAGATGGAGGCATGGGTAGAAACCCCTACTTCCTTGCACAACCAAAAGGAGGATAATGACCAATCTAAAATCAATAAACAGCCAGAAGTATCAGAAAATCAAACTGCCTGGAACTCCGACAACCATGGAATTAAAGAAACAGTCAAACAGAACAAGTCCAGTAAGGCTGAGGATGGAGAGAACCCATGGTGAGGCTGTGGACTGTGGGGGTGGGGCTAGCTTCAGGGTGGCAGCAGGCTGTGAGGGAGGGGCTGAATTAAGGGGAAACTGAGACTCAGAGGTAGCTGTGGACTACAGTGGATGCCATGGTGGGAGAAACTCCCAGTCTCACACTAGAGTTTGTTGGAAAGTGCTCTAGAGAAGAGCAGGGAGGCTACATTGTTCTTTCTGTGGCCCCTCCCCCACAGGCAGCACAGTAGTACAGCAAGGAGGTTTGTCCTGCCTGGGTCAATACCTAAGGCTCGGCCCCCTTATAACTTAACAGGACCCCTGAACAAAGACATAGGGCCAAAATGAAAGAACAGAGCAAAAATCTCAGAAAGAGAGCTAAGTGATGAGGATATAGTTAACCTATCTGATGGAGAATTTAAAGCCCTGGTAATCAAAATGCTTACAGAACTGATTGAGCTTGGTCAAAAAATTAAAGAACAAATGAAAGATGCCCCAAGTGAAATAAAGCAAAATATTCATGGAACCAACAGTGACAGGAAGGAAACCAGGACTCAAAGCAATGATTTGAAACAAAAGGAAGAAGTAAACATCCAACTGGATCAGAACGAAGAAACAAGAATCCAAAAAAATGAAGAGAGGCTGAGGAATCTCTGGGACAACCTAAAATGTACCAATATCCGAATTATAGGGGTGCCAGAAGGAGAAGAACAACATCAAGAAATTGAAAACTTATTTGAACAAATAATAAAGGAAAACTTCTCCAATCTGGTGAAGGAAATCGAATTCTAGGAAGTCCAGGAAGCTCAGAGAGTCCCAAACAAGTTGGGCCCAAGGAGGAACACACCAAGGCACATCACAATTACATTACCCGTGATTAAAAATAAGGAGAGAATTTTAGAAGCAGCAAGACAAAAGGAGACAGTTACCTACAAAGGAGTGCCCATAAGACTTTCAGCTGATTTCTCAAAAGAGACCTTGCAGGTAAGAAGGGGCTGGAAAGAAGTATTTGAAGTCATGAAAGGCAAGGACCTACATCCAAGGTTACTCTATCCAGCAAAGCTATCATTTAGAATGGAAGGGCAGATAAAGTGCTTCTCAGATAAGGTCAAGTTAAAGGAGTTCATTATCACCATGCCCTTATTATATGAAATGTTAAAGGGACTTATCTAAGAAAAGGAAGAGAAAAAATATAAACAGTAAAATGACAACAAACTCACAACCATCAACAAATGAACCTAAGAAAATAAAAGAAATGAAAACAAAAATAAGCAAACAACTAGAACAGGAACAGAATCAGAGAAATGGACATCACATGGAGGGATTTCAGTGTGGAGGCAGAGGGGAGGAATAGAGAGGAAAAGGTACAGGGAAGAAGAAGCATAATTGGTAGGCATTAAATACACAGGAAGAAGTAAAAAATGTTATAGGAAACAGAGAACTCAAAGAACTTACATGTACAACTCATAGACATGAACTAAGGGTGGGGGAAAGCTGGAGGGTTGGAGGGTGCAGAGTGGAGGGGGGATAAAGGAGGAAACTTGGGAAAAGTGTAATAGCATAATCAATAATATATACATAAGAAAAAATAAAGCCCCCCTGTGGTTACATGAATGAGCTTGGTAGCACATCCTACCCTAAGAGAGACTTGAGATAATGGCAGCCCTAGCCAGCTCCTTGACTGTGGCTTGGGGGAGATCCTGAAGTCAAAGACTCGGCTAAGCCTTGCCCAGGTACCCAACATAGAGAAACTGTGATACAATAAATGATGATGGTTACAGTCATGAAGTTTTGAGGTGATACGTTACATATTACACAGCGATAGATAAGTCATACACATGGATTTTTGGTTTTACATTTCAGGCTATGCCACTTGCTTTGGAGAAGTGTGTGCTATTGGGTTTGCATGAGCTCTGTAGTCAAAAGTGTTCTCAATGGCTTTACTTTCATTACATTTGGCTTCTTTTCCTAATACAGTGTGGGTTGGTTTTTATTGTTTCTTTAAAGAAAACTTAAATGTATTAAAGCTTTACTAAAGAAAGAGTTTAAAGTTCCTTTTCACTTTCTCATTCTACCTATTGCTTTCTCATCAGTGTTTTTCTTTGCCATTATAAAGATAAAAGTTCTGACTTGAGCATTTCATTTTCTATATACCCCCAAAGAACCCCTTCTTTAGATACTTGAGACAATAATTTGTGAGAAACCTAACAAACCCTAACCCAGTGACTTAGTAAAAGAATTAAGCTAGGTTTTCATTGATTCTCCTTTGACTTAGTGCACAGTACTAGTCTTACATGTTTAATCCAAGGGGTAGTATGTGTGGGTTCTGGTGCCAGACTGTGTCTATACCCCACTCTTCTACTGTGTGACCCTAGAAATATTAGCTTCTCTAAAAGTTATTTCCCTAATCTCTAAATATTTTATGGTATTGAGAACTAATCTTGATAGTATTGTGAGGTTCATGAGATAAAATATTTCATGCTAACTGTTTAATATAGTACCTACCAGGTTGCAAGCCTTCAGTAAATGCTAACTAGGTAAAATATATGTTTATTGAATACCTATTAATTGTCTGACATCATGCTAGGTTATGAAGATACTAATATAAGTGTAATTTGTTTCCTTTTCTCAAGGAAATTGCAGTCATTGCCGTCTAGGTAGTGGAATAGTAATACTAGGTATATAACATTGTTGTTTATAATTGTTTTCATGTACTTTTTCATGTACTTTACTTATCTGGTCCTGGTAAACTCACCTGAGTATTAATTCTAAGTTCCTACTTTGGTTTCTTGCCTGGTATCCTAGTTACCTTAAGATTAGATGACTTTTTAATATTCCCAGTTTCTTCCAGGGGACAGCCAAATGAGAATTGTCTATCACTTCTGGACTCCATTATAATTATTCTCTTAATATATGTACATATTTTACAAACTTGTGTGGATGAAGCTTTTGGCTGTAGGGGAAAACTTTAGAAAAATCAGTTTGTGGGCATGAAAGAAGTTGACACCACTGTTACCTTTTTTGGCCTCCGATTGGCCAGAGCCACTAGTTAAAATTACGCAACCCACTCCATTTGGCTACAATCCCTGCCCCAAACCTAGATCTAGATTAGTCCCTCTGAGGCTCATCTGATAACCTGTGTCCTTGCTTCTCTCTAGATCTCCCCACATGTGACTATTAGTCAGAGAAGGGGAGTAATTGGAAAGGCAAATAAGAAAGTTGGTGAGATGCAGACCGAAATAAGATCTGGAAATAGTGGAGACGGAGATGGCGAAGGAATTATTCTTTATAACTTTTATCAGGAAGTGAGTTCTTTGCCATAAATAACAAAACCACTAGGTAAATCCCTTCCTTACAGACCTGTTCAATTTGCCTGGCAGATACATTTCAGGAAAAAAAACTGATTAGACCATACCCTGTGAAAAAACCAAAAATAAAAACGATTCCTTCCATTGTTTAGGCCACAAAGTAAAATCATTCAGACCGAGCAAACAAAACACAAATCAAAACCCCCTCCCTAATTGTATGCACTTCTGTTATGCAGACACACCTGAGAGAGCATCAGGCAGGAAAGCGGCGCGGGCTGGTGAGTTTGTGGTGGCTCCTGGTCCGAGCGGGCAGATCAGGTGCTCATGGCTCCTTTCGCTGGTGTTGATCTGTGATGCCTTCACTGTTGTCAAATGTATTTCATTAGTGTTTTTCCCTTATTAAATATAAACATAATGTCAAAGGTAAATGTCAAGGGGCTATAAAATTACCGTTCTTATCTTCTGTACATTTATCAGTTGACAAATGGAAAGACACTGCTGCCAAAATATCTGAATGAATAATTTATAAATGACTGATGCATCTTGTATGTTGTTTCAGGCACAAAACAGTAGGGCATCAATAATCAAAAGACGTTGGATTAATTTAAAAGTATATTGCCATTGATATGTTTATTTAAATGCTGCAGTCTAGACCTCTGTGGCTGGAAAAACCTCTTTCTGTCATTTCAGTCCTTACCTGTCTGGGGTAGAGAAGTAGGGGAGGAGGGGGCCCCTGCTTTCCCCTTGGAGCTCCTCCTTCCCTCTTCTTTGATGATCAGCACTGTTCACCTTGATGCACCAAGATTGGATCTACGCAACCTCTTTCTTTCCGTGGATCTTCCTGTGACATTTTGATCTAGAAAGTAAGAACTTCTTATCTTGATTTAAAAAGGTGTTGTATATCAACTTTCAATTTTAACTTTGCCTAGAGGTCATTGCCTGCCCCCTCTTAATTTACATGAAAGCAATGTTATCTTTAAAATGTCAGTCGCTTCAGCCAACTTTTCTTCCGTACATTTAAAATTCTGTGACATTACAGTCTTGATCGTCTACAAGGTTCTTAGGTGTGCTGCTGGAGAAGGGGCAGACCAGAGCTCAATTCTGTTGATTTTGCTCCCTGGCGATCAGGTGGGAGGCCAACACCCATCAGAAAGAAGCCTGGGAGCTTGGCCTCACCACAGCAGTAGGTCCAGCTGAAAATCTTCCTCAGAAAGATAAAACATGCGGGCAGAAGACAATTCTGCAGAGAAAATTGGCTTAGATTTGGAGGTCTCAACCTGGATCTAATTTCTCCCAAAGGCTAAGCAGCTGTTTATTTTGGGATATATACTAACAAAGGGGAAAGGGCTGCACGATTAACATCGTGATTTATTCTCACCTGACTCTTAAAGGGTGGCCACTTTATTATTTTTTAAAAATTCCACCCTGTGGCTTTACCCACTGAGCCTAGAGATCTGCTTCCTGCCAGCTCACTGTCCAAACAGCCTTGCCTCAGGTCCCCAAGCCCCATTGCTTGTTAACAAGAACTGCTTCCACAGGGCTGGACATCTCTCCCAACATGGTAATTGAGTGGGCTCTTCGAGCGGGCTTCTGGGCGGGGAGGCCCTCTCTGCACAGGAGAGATGGCCAGCCTCCCTGGGGGGCTCCAGGCCCTGGTTATCAGCATCTCCAGGGGTAGCGAACCGCTGTGACTAAATGGAGATTGGGAGGCACGGCCAGTGAGGGATGAAAAGCGGTGCCCTCCCTCCCAAGGCACTGAGCTGATCTGCAGAATTGGCCCAGACCCTGGAACGTCACAAACAGAGCTGCAGAAGGCATTGGCTCTCTTGTTTGGGCATTTATTACCTGGAGCAAAATGTGCAGAGAGGGATGATAATGAAGTACTTGACTAATTCAGTGTGATCCAGCTGGCTGAGCCAGAGGGGCTGGCTGCCCAGGGAGCGGGAAGCTACAAACTCACTGCTGGCCATTTTCCCTAGGCACCTGGAAAGCCAAAACAAAGGAGTGGAGAGATCAAATAGCAGAGAAGTATCAATAATAAAGAAGGGAGGGAGCCTGGGAGAGGAGAGAGGGTGGGGATGAGCCCTTCATTCCTTTTACAGTCAGTTATTTTTCTCTCATTTCCTTTCTGAATGAATTTCTACTCTCTGGACTTTCATCCACATTCTAAATCCAGTCAGTCTTCCAGAAACCAACACCAGGTTTTTTTTTCTTTTTTCCTTTCTATTTTTAATTTTATTTTTCAACTACAGTTGATATTCAATATTATTTTGTATCAATATTATTTGCTTCCAGTGTACAGATTAGTGGTTAGACAGTCATATACTTTACAAAGTGTTTCCCCTCATATTTCCAGTACCCACCTGGTACACACATAGTTATTACCATATTATACACCTTCTTCCCTATGCTGTACTTTACATCCCTGTGACTATTTTGAAATTACCAATTTGTACTCCTTAATCCACTCCCCTTTCTTTCTTTTTAAATGTGCATATTTACCAATGAATTCTGGCAAAACAGAAAGAGGAAGATTAATTTTCACCCACACAGTAAGATGTGAAGCGCTTCTGGTGGAGATAGAGGTGTGCTTGCATCCAACAGCTCTGTGACTAGAAAACTAATGTGACAACAGCATCTTTTCCTTGCTGCATGGAAGGTGGTTGCCTACGGCTTCCCATTCTTGTGTACCCGCTAATGGTCCACACTGAGCTCTGCCTCTATTCACCGTCCTCGCAATAAGTAATGGATTCTGCATGTCCAGGTGTGCTTAAACACTTTCAGGACCATCTGTTCTCACATATAGTGAATACAACAATGGAATGACTGATGTTAGCACTACATGTATTGTTATTATTTTTTAAAAATAGACACAATGTTCATCCTGGGTTCCAAGCCTCAATCATGACAGTCCTGTGGAGCTTGCCATTTTTCATATTCAAAACAAAGGGATTCATTCCCTAGACAGCCAGGCACAAATGTGACAGATGAGATTTGGAAGAGCACGCGGGTGATGAAAAGGGGAAGTAGTTCCACCAAATGTCAACTTGACTTGTAAGGCCAATCGAGCTACAGGCTCATTCCTAATAAGCAGGAGGTGAGTGAAAGTTTCTGCTAATAGTCTTTACCTGAAACTGCAAGGTCTGGTTTTAGGAATTGAGGTATGAGGTCTTCTTCCTAATGGTCCCTTTCTTTCTTAGTGTGTGCTGTCTCCATTTCACTTTCCTTTAGGAGCTCTCGTGCTGTCTTTCCTTTACCCTCAGCATAAATTATTCTTTTTTAATCTTACCTGGTGTAAGTGACTACCAGTCCTTAAAGAATTAAGCCTCTCTCACCCCTGGATTGTTTTTATTAAATGAATCAAATGATCAAATACAACTGATGAAGCATTAAACTTTAGGGCAGAGATATTGTGTGTGTGTGGCTGAAGGCCTTCCATTTTCTCCCAAGCATCACACAGGGTAGGCAGTTAGTTACCTGTATAATCCACAGTTAGGATCAATTCATATGCCATCATCCTTGAAATTCAGTGTCATTAAGTTATTTAACGGTACTCAGCACATGTTAATTATATTCACCTCTTGACTGTCCTATTCTGCAATGAGGAAAAAACAGCAGGAAAAAAATTCAGTTTTATTTTTAAAGCTTCAGAGTATCACATAAGCCTATATATTTTTAAATCAGAACTTTGGGCCTTTTTTGTTGTAAAAAAGAAGAGAGACCACTCAAACAAGACCCAGCTTTGAAAGGAAGAGACCAGTGTGAGGAAATGGCTGTTGCGAACTCTGAGATCTGGGGCCAGTACGTGGCTGAGCCCCACAGATAGCTCCAGTGAGAGAGTGAGTCTGGATCTGAGCTCAAGGAACCCAGCAGGTGATTATTCTTTTATCCGTGGAGTTCTCTGTTATTAAAGTGACTCAGTTCTGCTTCACATGTCTGCTTACCCATTTCTGCTGCCTCATAATTTGGCACTCACTGGGCCAAGCTGGTTTCTCTAGCCTGGTGCCCTCATTTCCAATTGCCAACAAGAAGCTGGATTGTACCAGTCTGTCACAATGGGTTTGGAACAGCCTATAGTTTGCTCCCCACCACCTGGGCAGGTGTCTATTCCTCATCCACTTAACGCTGGCAAAAGGTGGGCAAGGGTTACAATGGGACAAAATATAGATCAGCGGTGGCCATAGGCAGGAAGTAACCTTTAGGGTATGAGCTGACAGAAATTTTGATTATTCTACCAAGTAAAAATGAACATTGCATTCAGCATTTATCATGTATGAAATATATTCTTGATTATTGGTGCTGGGCCATGTAATTTCTTCTACATATTGCCTTAGTCAAATGAATTACTACACAGTTAACAATTGGATATATACTACCCTGGAGCAAGAGTCTTCATTTTGGGACATTTGTATGCCACTCGAGTACATTTAGGAAAATGATTCATCTGGTGGTAACCTTAAAGGGTTAATCAGACTTGAGTGAAAGATGTGTCATCCATTCTTTATATATGCTTCTGTGTAATCCATTTCACTATTATACAGGGTCTGGCAGAAGGAAGGCCTGCTTGAGTGTGCTTAGTAGGGTGATAATATGCGTGTAATAATTTATAGTTTTAATTTGAACATTTCACCTAAAATGTCGTATGGTTTGCTTGAGTGTGTTATTGTTATGTTACAGAATTATATGTTTATGATTTTGTAATAAAAAGGGGGCATTATTTGTGCCAGACCGTGTATTATTTCACCAAATAATAGCTTGCTCATATTTGTGATGAACTAGTTTAGAACCTTAATTAACCTTTGCATATGGAAAAAATGAGATTCAGTGAGATAAATGCTTTGTGAGGTGTTTCCACAGGTTAGTGTCAAACCAGCTGTTCTGACTGTCACATCAAAGCAACAATTGGCTGCTTTGAAAGAGGCATTGAACAAATACATATTATATCCTCTTGTGGCATTTTCAGAATTGTACTCTTTGTTCTACAACATCTTTAAGAACATGAGTCCAAGGAGTTTCAGTTTAGGAAAGTGGCATTGAACCCATCTACTCAGATAATTCAGACACTATTCGGTGGGAAAAGGAAGAAAGATGTGGGATATGGAATATTTGAATGATACAGAAATTAAGATGCAAGGCTTAATTTCCATGTATCATGTCTACTCATGGACCAGAAAAGCAGCACCAGGGAGCCAAAATGTGGTAGTGTGGTAGCCCTAGGGCTGGGAGACTATGGCAACCAGGCACCTAGACAGGCAAGAGTCAGGGGGCCAGCAATGTTGGGAAGTCAGTTCATGATCATGAGTAGGGCACAAGGAACTGTATAGGTCAGTGGAAAATGAATTTAGATTAGAAGCCAAAAGGACTATTCGAAGTTCATTGGAATAGACACCCAGAAGCACCTTCACAGACAAGCTCTATTACTATAGTGTGTGCATGACTGGTTGGGGGTAGAAGGGGAAGGGTGGCATTAGGGTTCAGACGTGATCTAGAGCAGTGGTGTCAAACTCATTTTCACCAGGGGCCACATCAGCCTTGTGGTTGCCTTCAAGGGCCTAATGTAATTTCAACTCCTTAATTGTTAAGGAGTAGTTAGATTTATACAGTCCTAAAATTATTTCAGCCCTTTGAAGGTAACTACAAGGCTGATGTCACCCCTGGTGAAAACGTGTTTGACACCCCTGATCTAGAGGAACACATTCAAAGTTAGCTTGATGAGAAGAGCCCTCCAATCTGAGAAGTGTGTGTGTGTATACACACAAGTAACTGTAGGTATAGAAAAGAGTTATTTGAGGAATCCTTGCTTCAAAAACAGAAAGAGTCTGTGTATTGGCCTAGAGAGACACAGAACTGGCAGATGGACCCTTACTCCTCTGTCATCTTTGCTTTAGAAATTTCTTCGGTAAGAGATAGTAGGGGCCCAGCAGGTTGATGCTATCCAGGCTAGGAGACATCCGTTAATGTTAATCTAGGCCATTGCCTAAAAGTTTAGCAAATGGCTGGTGGTAGAATGGCAATATATACGTGGCTAGTTATGCTTTCAAGGACATTCACATTAATGTATGGCAGATTTTTGTCATGTGTATATATATATTCACTCATTATGGCAACCAATGCATTCTACCACGCTGGATTTAAGGACCATAGTAGGGAAAAGGGGTCATTCTGTGAAGAACTCAAGGACATTTTTATCTGTTGGAATCCTGTCATGTATGCAGTGTTCAGAGGGGTAACTGAAGTGAACGTAACAAATGCACTGTTTAGAGAGGGGTGGGGTAGAGTCAGGAGAACTAATAAGAGAGGGGGAAGCATCCGGGGACTAGCAATGGAGGAAGCCTTTGCCATGCTGCTCTAAAGGGCCAAGAACTCTAAAAGGTTCACAGCGTTACTAGAACCTGGTGAGAGCAGGAGGCATGGACTGGGGCTGCCTGTGGTAGGGGAATGCATTGCTGTCAAAACTGTGGCTTTAAGGGAATGAATGGGAGCATACATATCCCAATTTCTCTCCTCTTCTCTGAAGATCCTGCTGGTACCTCCCATTGACCAAACCTGTCTAGGAGCCAGAGGCCAAGGGAGGTCAGATGATATGGTCTCTGGATGTGAGCTACCCAAGGCCCAGAGTGGGGCAAAGAAGGCTGTGCTTTGTGAATCTGAAGGGACAAATGGAGAATTATAGCCATAATATTTTCACTTGGTTTTATCTGGGGAAAGGTGAGCTAGATGCAGGTCAATCTACCCAGTACATGCCTCTGGACTAATCAACTAAACAAAGTTTCTCTTAATGAGGAACTTTCATTCAGAGTGTCAGAAAATAGAGTGGCAGGACTGGCTATTTCATACTAATTGGATCTAAGCAACTTTGATGAACTATTTCTTAAATTATTAAGTAAAGCAGTGGGACTCTTTAGAGATCAAAGTTAGATGAGCAATAGTAACTTTTCTTGTTACTCAGTAAGTTTAACACTATTTAAAGTTGCTTGGCTCCTTCCACACTGTCATTCTTGGTAGTGGGTACTCAAAAAACTCATCTTAAACATATATCTCAAGAGCATTTAATATTTGCCATGGAGAAATATTGAGGTGTTCTCTGAATTGAGGTTGGAAAAGAGGCCTTGCAAGGTGCTGAGCTGGCATGGGAAGCCAGGCCTTTCAGGGCATCACTTACCCAATCAGCTGTTTCAGAGTGTCTGTTCATTTTGTGGTTATTATAGTGGCTGGTGGGATAGTGCCTCTATGGTGAGATGATGCTTGAGTATTAGGGTTATGACAATTCATGCCTTATTTTTGACAACTGGTAATCAGGAAAGCACTATTTGAAAGAGCCAAATTTAATCCAAATCATATAGCATGAACTTAACTATTGAAGTACATTTAAAAAATGAGCAGCTATCTTAGTGACATTTTAACCCTAAGTAAATGTGTTACTTAGAACACCCGTTAATATAGTTCTGTGTAACAGGGCAACACACTTTTATTGAACACTTGCTACTTGCCAAAATGTTCTGGGAATAGAACAGTATCTCAAAGGATTTTCTTCTCGTGACAGAGAAAGCAAACCTTTGGTTAGCAAACATATTCAGTAAGTAATTTAGTATATTCTTCAGAAAAGCAATCTGGCAAAAAGAACAGATTCTGGTTCTTAGGTGTAGTATCATTTTCTGCCTATCTAAATTATGCACCTGTTTGGAGCATGTTTTAAGGATGTGCTATGTAAGTCTTTGTGAGCGTCAAATAATAATTGTTAGTTTATTGTGTTTGAGGACAACAGCAATAGTAATGATAAAAACCAATACTCATCAGTATTTGTGATTGTGCAGTAACTGTGTTGGTTGTGCCAGGTAAGTGTGGTCCAGTACCAGATGGATCAGGCAGGCCTATCTGTCCCCTCCTACCAGTACTGTACCTGGGAGGCAGCCACACCCTGCCAAGAGGACAGAGGCACTGCTACTGCTACTCAGAGGGCAGTCTGTGTTATCAGGGACCAGGACTGCCTTGTTCCTGTTGCAGTCCTATGACCCACCTGACCTCAGCTAGGATCTCATACATTCATATGCCTTTCTGAACAGAAGGTACGATAATTCCAAAGTGTCCATCACAAAAAAAGGCAGGTGTAGTCAATGTTCCTCGAAATCCTTTATCATATGCTCTTTGTTCCCTGGGAATCTATAGGATGTATCACCTATTTTTAGCAAATGTTTGATCATTGGATATTTGTGCTAAAGGCAGATTAGACATTAGGGAGAGAAATTTCCCCCAAAAGTTATATTAAAAGGATATTAACCTGTGTCTATAAAATTCGTGTCTCACAGTATTTACTCTCAAATATGCTTTCTCTTGTGGTGGAAGCATGAACAGTAGTGAAAAAAGACCACACTTAATAGAGCTCAGTGAAAATCAAACTCAGTCCACGGTTTTGAACTAAGGTCAATTCCTAGTTTAGGTTCCACAGTTTTGTGACCTTGGGCAAATCCCTGACTGCAGAACATGAGAAAATGTTTGTTTGTGAAGTTGCCAGGTCATTGAAAAATGATAGATGAAGGGGTTTATTTTTCTCTACGTCTCACCTCATAATTAAGCTTTTGAGAATAACTTTGTGAGTATAAACTGCATAATGATAAAAAAATTGGGGATCATGTCAATATTGCTCCTCCTTGAATTGTTATTAAATTGTAGGCTTGTACAATTTCTGGCACTCAAGTCACTAAGCCTTGTGATTTTGGGGACTCCCAACAGCCAAACTGATTACAGACCAGCTGCCACTAAACCCTTTGGATAAATGTCTCTCTTGGACCTAGTGCAGTGACTCCTACACTTATCTCCTTTCTGGGGCTGTTATGAGGATTAATTAAAGCTTATGAAGAACTATAATCACCTTGGATGAAAGGAGCAGTAGAAGAATAATGACACTTCAGAATAACATGGCACCTTTCATCTGAGGATCTCAAAGCACTTCATAAGTTTGAATTAATTAAGCTGAGGTAATTGCAAGGTATAATGACAATAACAATAATGATTATAATTATCCTCAACCTTATTCTTAAGAACCTGATTTGAAATCAATTCCTGACACTATCTCTGCCATGATGCTGGTCAGCTGCCTGCTCTCTGAGTTTTGCAGCAGGAATGCTGGCTGGCCTGTCCTACTTTTGTTCACTAGCCCCTGCCTCACCAGCAGTGCCCATGGTCCCTGCTGTCATCATAGAATAAAGGTGGGTTTTATGGAAAGAGGGATTTAGCATTCTGAACTGTCACCTCTATTTAAGTGTGACTTTTTTTTTTCTTTTTGGAAATATAGGAATATGCCATTGAAAGGAATGTCTTTCAGGTATTCAGTGATTATTCTTGAAAGAATTTTGGATGAATACTTTCTTACCTACAGTTCTTAGTGATAATAGTCTATGCTTATATAGCATTTACTATGTGCCTAGCATTATTCTAAGTGCCTCTCATATATTAATTTATCTGAATGTCACAATGACACTATGAGGTATAATCACCATTATACCTATTTCACAGATGAGGAAACTGAGGCACCGCAACAATTAGGTGACTTACTCAGGCCACAGAGTTTATCATCACCAGGTCATGGATCTGGTATGTGGCAGCTAGAAATTTATAGCATGGGCAGTGTGCTGCCAGAATTTGTACTTTGAATCACACTTCACTGTGAAATAGAATTATAATTTTTACACAGGGTGAAGGGCCAGTTTCCCAATGCTTTATGTATTTCTGTTTTCCAGACCTTTCTCTCAGAGTGGGTAAAGCACAGCTTTGGAAATGGAGTCTTTGGATTTAAACCCCCATTTTGCTCCTTACTAGCTGTGTAACCTAATGAAAATTCTTAGCCTTTGAATGCTTCAGTTGCCTCATCTGTAACATGGAGATAATACAGACTTTTTCTCATTGAGTTGTGGGATGATTATATGACCTCATCATGTAAAGAGCTTAGAGCCATGACTAGCCCATAATAAATGCCCAATTATTAATAGCTGTTATTATTACTCAGCCTTTAAAAGATAACATTATTTAAAAAGTGAATGTCTAAGAGACTCTCTAACATCATTATTTGAATTAAAATATAAATGAAGGCTCTTGTAAGGTATTCAGACTAATTTTTGTGGAGCCTCGTGAACTTAAAAATTTCTTCCAACATATGAAGAGTCCACCTGTGAAAAAGATGATTTAGAAATCCTATTACTCTTAGTAGGTTTAGTTACCCTTCTAGGGGGCAGAGGCCTCTCCAAACTTGTTTATCTTGCCAATGGGCAATGTGAATTTGGGAAGAGGCAAACACCTATTACCATTTTTTGATCTACTCATGCTCCATAGAAAACATTTAGGGTAATACTAGACAAATCCAGTGTTCTTTTCATGATAATCATGGTGGTGTTGTTATTGTCGTTTTCCTGATGCCACTCTGGAAATCTCCCATCTACGCCACCACCACCACCACCACCACATCTTATAGCAATGGCGAACGGATGCTCTGGAGAGGAAGACTTTCTCCTGCTCTAGCAGTGGCCAAGGATCCAAACAATGCAGACAGAGATCTAATTGCTCAAATGAAACTTGGGCATGTCCCTAATGGGATCAAGTCCATGGTTTTCATGTTGTGTGAGTAACCAGATTAAGTTGG